>JAOEGS010010707.1:64101-83110 GCA_025447755.1 Corythornis vintsioides
AGAAATCTTCAGTTTCTATTGAAATATTAAAATTATTATTACTGTCCCAGAAATATTTTTTATATTTAACCAAAATATTTTTAGACTAAGAATGTTCTGAGCAAGGACTGTTTGATTTTATTTTGTTCAGGAGAATTAAGCCTATCCCAGTAGCCCAATGTCACTTCTCATGGGGACTGAGAAGTTACAGTCACTGTGCTATCACACAGAAAATTTTATTTAGCTCTCGTATCCATTTAGCAGAGATCCTGTGCACTAGATTTTTTGAAATTTCTTGGAAAATTACTTTCTGGAGGATTTAAGCTTTAGGGTGGAACTGAGAGGAACCAATTTAGGGAAGGGACCCAGAGCTGGAAACAGGGTAATGACAAATGGTCTCTTTTCCCACACCAAAGCTGTGTTATGCAGAACAAAAGTATCCAAGATTTCACTAAATTCAGCATGATTCTGGATCTTTCTCCAAAATGAAGTGAATGTTCTGAATGGTTCCCAAAACCTGGGTATTAATTTTGAGATGAAAAAAAATGATTTCACTGCTTTCACAATATATCAGTACTAGTTTTAATGAGTAAGGCATAATGCTTTTAAAGAAGTTGATATTCTTTAGCCTTTCAGGACTGATTATTTTTTTCCTCTTCAAATCGTAAATGTCTCTTGACTGGATTTACTTGGGCAAATACACAGATCAATAGCTCTTAGAATTTGCAGACCCAAATATAAATAACATTTAATTCTAAATAAAACCTTTCCAAGCACAAGGACATCTTAGATTTGGATAATATCCAAAAGACTAGGCAGACCTTCCTATGAGCTGGGAACACAGTTCTGCAGTTGGCAAACAGAAAATCTAAGCCTTGAGTTAAATGACAGGATGAAATGTACATCCTCAAAATACTTGTCTTTTCTAGAGTAAATGGTTTACATAGCTGCCAAAACACCTCAAGAACACTTTGCTTCATCACCACTGTCTAAGGTAAAAATTTAGTACCGTCCAGTCAGGGAGGATGTAGAAGTGTATAGTATAAAACTTAAACTTCAGTGGGTTTATAGAGTGCATGAAGAAAAAAATTCCAGATTATATGGTTTGTTCAGTGTCCCTTGGTGTTGGTTCTTACACAGCATTAGGTGCTGAAAAACAAAACAACAACAAAAAAGCATATGTACATACGTACAGTGACAAACCTTTGCTTTCTGTTTCCTTTTTCCTGTTGGATTGTTGGATTTTTATTTATCTATTTAGTAAATAAATAATTATATTGTCTATTTTTTTCTTTTTCCCCCTTTAAACAGCTCAATTCATTCATGACTCTAGGGTAGTGTTGATGTCTACTGATGGATTAGAGCTTGGTTCCAGACTTCATTAATGCAGGTGTACAGTAGGCAGATTTCCATTTTCAGGTGATAACAGTGTTGTTATCCCAGAAGTAGTGAGGTCATCAGTAGGGAGATTGTCATGTAGAACTGCTTCATGAAATACCAAGCTGAGGATAAATCCATGCTGTATACATTGCACTGTAGTCTAAGCACTCCTAGCCAGCAGTTATTTGATATGCAATAAGATCTTAGATTAATTAAAAAGAAGTCTGGAAGAGTTGAGAAATTACTAAAAAGCATGTAGAATCATCTTACTTTGATTCAAATCTAGTTCATGTGAATATTTCAAAGGGGTTTACTTCTGTGGGGAGGTTGGAATGAGCTAAAGCATCGATTTCAAATGCATAGCCAACCCTCACAACTCACTTGCATTCTCAGTGTGATACAGAATGGCCAGATTTAAATGGTTTGAATTCCTCTGCAGTCAATAGAAAGGGTACAGTTGAAAGAGAGTGCTAAGTTTTCCTGAAAGACTTTGTAAAGCTTCTTAGAGAACCTAGATAAGATGTTGAGCAGGAAGCCAGCCACAGACTGCTGGTAAGGAAGCACAGAGGCAGAAGTGAAAGTGTGGGCCATCTCTATATAGCCCTTATGCCCTGTTTAAGAAATGATGTAGAATAATAATAATACTATATTTCATTGACTGTTTCAGGCTCTTCACAACAAGTTGAGCATGCTGATAGATATCTACAGAACTAGGTTCAGATCTGAAGCTGTGCAGCATTCATGTAGCTTGCAAAGTTTGGCCACTAAAAAGTCATCCCCATGAAGCCACAGAGATATACACTCAGCATGATGTGCACAAAGCCTGTGCCTAACAATGTCTACTGCAACATCTGTAGAGCTCCTTTTGCTTGGACTTTACTTGCTCCACAGACTTTGAAAACTTCCTTTAGTTCTTATCTGAAAAGCTGTATTTATTCTTTTTTTTTTTTTTTAATGAAAAAGGCATTTGTCACAAGAACATGTTATATGAAGCTGATAAACTTTAGTTCATAGTGTTCATTCATGTCCTTACAGGTGATGGTTATTAGAATACCTAAGGCTATATTCAGATATGATAAATCAAACACTTTTCACTTTACATGCAGTAATTAATTGAACAGTAGATGAAATTGCTCTCTCTTTTTGTGGTGTGATATTATATGTCTCAGCACGGACCATAGATTCGTTTTATTAAAACTCATTTGATTATCCACTATTGTTATCTGAGTACAGAAATAATAACATCTAATTTATCTTGAACAAAGAGTGAATTATGGATTTTTTTTGTATATTGGCTGCTTCCTGTATTTGAGAATAAGTTCTAAGAAACAAGGTGCACAGTTTCTCCTGTTTTGAAATAATTTTCAATAATGAGGCCACTCGGGATTTTCAGTTTTAGCTAGTATTAGTTTTCAAAATGAAAAGAATGTGAACAACACTAGAAAAAAATGTGTTTCAACATTCAGAAGAAAATATTACACTTTCAGATTTCGTTGTTAGGGTGCTTAATGCTACATTTGCAAACTGGAAAATGTTTGTGATCCCACATACCATGCCACAAAGATTTGAATAAAAACTCCATCCTTGGATATATTCAAAAGTGTATTTTCTTGATGACTTAGAAATGTCATTGAAGTTCTTAAAAAAATAAACAAACAAAAATACACCAAATAACTAAACAAACAATCAAAAAAACCTGAATTACATAATAGAGTGTCATGCAGCATTAATATCTGTGGGGTATCCCTCAAAATCCTCCTGTAAAATTCTGGGGAGCACAGTAGTAGTGAGAGCACAGAATCTCAAATCTGACTTGTATCCTACTCTGCATTCCAGGAACCAAGAGTGGATTTTTAACTTACATGCTTTTTGCCTTTATGCAACTAGTTTTGGTCTCCTTCAATGAGATGCAGAAGTAATAGATTGCACTGTAGGGACACAAATATTGTCCCCAGAGACTTTGTACAGATTTTGAATGATGCAGCTACAATTAGGGTTCTTTTTTATCTTGCCAATGAAATATCACAAATAACAAGGAATAAAAATTAAAGTGCTCAAAAATGTATTTTTAAATGTTTCCTGTCTCTTGCATACATTCCATTTGCATCATATCATCACAATTCCTAGGTGTGCATACTTGATTTACAAGCATTTCATAAAATTTCACTTAAGAAAATATCTTTGGTATCTGGCTGTGTATCCAAAGACACTCCACTTTCCAGCCAAGATTAAGATGAAACACCAGGAGCAATGATCTTTAATGAGTGTAGCTTGAGAGGAGTAACTAGAATAGAGCTCTATCTCTGTAGACTGATTCAGTGATTGAAAACTTTATTTAAGAGACTGATGGGGAGTAGATTTACCATTCTAACTGTAGTGTCTCTGTCAGTTTCTTAAATTAAGTTTTCAGGAGCTGATTTAGCCCAGGGAAATGCAGAAATCTGGTTGAAGAGTCTCTTGGGGCTGCTTATACTAAATTTTTTTGTTTGTGTTTAGAGATAATGCAGAATTAGAGGAACTCCAATGTCAAGATGTTAGAAGATCGATGCTTTTATTACTTTGAATTGGGAAGCTGCTATGTGCAACAGAACAGTCACAGGGGGAAAAATGCTCTTTTTTGATTTCCTGTTGCTTAAGGATATTGCAAACCACTAAATTCAAAGAAGTAGAGTTCTTTTTTGGGGTTTTTTTTTGGTCAAGGAATAAACATAGTGTATCTGGTTTATTAAATATACACTGGGTAAAAATATTGTCAAGGAAATATATATCTGCCCTATGGAAAAATAGATAAACTTCAATAAATCATTTTTTTCAGAATCTATAAACTCATTTCACAATGAAGTGCTAGCAATATACCATGTGTGTTCTGTCTCTTTCTTTGGAGTAAAACTCTCATAAAATACCTTTAAGATGGACCTTTTGTTTACAGAATAAGAAGGTAGCAGTAAAGCCCTTTAAATTTCCAACCTAAAATAAATGCTTTAATTTAACCTGAAAGTGATCCATGAAGTATTTTTACATTGAAGGCATACAGCTCTTAAATCTTATCTGCAATATATTTGCAAATTTATTCGATCCTCTCATCCAGATCATTGATAATGATGTTAAACAGAACTGTCCCCAGTACAGAGTCCTGGGAGACACCACTTATGACCAGCTGCCAACTGGATTGAACTCTACTACAACTCTTTGGTCCCAGCCATTCAAATTAAATAAAATCTAATGGTATACAAAGTATTTTTGTTCTGTCCTACTCATAAGGCATTTTTCAAAATGGAAACCTATATCCAGAGAGAAATTTCAATAGTTCCTGGTCATAATAGAAAAAGTATCAATTGATGCTATGCTGTGATCTGCTGTGGGTCAAGTTCTATTCTATTTTAATTAATTGCATAAATGTTTGAAAAGAGAGATGACAATTATGCCTGGGGAAAGAAGTAGCTTTCAAAATCATCTTGAGACACCTGAGATTTGTCCTGGAAAGCATTGTTCAGTGAGGACAAGTGCCAAGCATGACACTTAGGTTGAACCTAATACAAACATGGTATGGGTAACAACAGCCTGGGCATTCTTCTCTCACAAGGGAGTGGAAAGTCATCATGGTTTACAAACTGAAGTCAACACTGGACAAGGATGGGAGTCAGAGGGGAGCAATTAGAATGAGCATATGTCTGACAACCTCACCTGTTAAGACAGAAGAAACAGGTTTCCTATCTTAGAAGAGAGAAGACCAAGAGCATAACTGGCATTTTAAAGGAAATGAGTGAACTGTTTGCCAGCCTATACTGGAGACACAGCCATCATTGGCTCAGGAATTAGACTACATTGCAAAGAGGATACGAGTTAGATCTTGGAGAAAAATGCTTCCAAAGCCAAGGGTGAGGAAATCACTGGAAAGGACTGCCTGGGGAGTTTGGGTGACAGAGTGTTGCTGGCATTTAAGAACAACATCAACAAACTTCTGTCACGTATTCATACGTATTTAGGCTGGGGACATGGACTAATTGACCTACTGAGACATTCAGCAATGTGAATCTATGATTCTAATGACTGAAAGTGTGGCTCTGGGAATACATAATATTAATATGTAATACTTATCATCAGTCATTCTACTGAGATTTGATATATTTAATATAATAATTGGAAGTACCCAACATGTAAATCGTAATATAACAGAATTTAAATGCAACACTTTTCCCTGGAGTTTTTTTATACAGATATAAGCAATTTTAATGCAAGAAAATGGAGCATTGTTTCTTAGGTTCCCAACTTCTGATAGGATGTTTCCTACAGTACTGCACAGTCAGTTCTGTGGAACTCTTGAACCAGAGTATGATCTGCAACAGCTGGAATGTATTTCTCTAGCTTTGGTTGTCTATTTCTTAGTTAGTAGCCTATATATTTGAAGTAGCTGAAAACACATTTTATCATGATGAGTTCTCTCACTACATGCAGAAGTCTTATTCAGTACTAGGTAAAACACACCTAAAATGTCCTTTGTTTGCAAGTCTTTTGGCTTTAAAGCAGGTATAGATACTAATCCAAAGCAGATACCTACATTTAGTTCAACAATATGTACTTAAGAAATAAGATTAGAAGCTTTGATATTCTGAAATACACATAAATCAGATGAAAAATAAATATATATATGACCTGTGAACCAGCTACATGTTTTCTGCAGTTAGATGTATTAAGCAAGCACTTCATCTAGAAATACTGGGTATTAGAACAATTATTCAATAAGTTGGAAATTCCTTCATGCATAAAATGAAAGTTTTAGTTAGCTGTATAATATGAAAGTTTCTTTGGAAGAATACTGAAATTCTGCTTGAAAATTAAGATGGTTTCTTTGACATGTCTGTTTCCAACATTTCTCCAGCTTTTTGGAAGCTTGGCATTAACCAGCTATGAACTCATGGATCTTGAGAAGCTTGAGGACTCTAAGACAAGATTCCTGGGGGCCTGTTGGAAAACTGATTTCTGGGTTAAACAGCTAAAAGTCAGTGTTTTACCATTCCAGATCAATTATAATTTGCAAGGAAAATTTAACAACTCTGTCAAGATGAAAGCTACTAATCTCCATGTGGCACAGTTTTATCAATTGCATGCCACAACCACAGCATATAAGTATCTATAAATTACATTAAAAAATAATTCCAAGTTGGAGTTTGGTTGGGTTTTGGGGTTTGGTTTTTGGGTGGTTTTTTGATTGTTTGTTTCATTTGTATGTGTGGGTTTTTTCGTATTGGTTTTTATTTGTGTGTGTCTGTCGCAGGTATTAGAAATATTTTAACTCACAGATTATAGTTTAGCTTTTTTTTTTTTTAACATTTCATTCAAATTACCTTTCTACTTACCAAAGACAAACATCTGTCAACCCTGACTAAAAAATAAAAATATGATTAGAAATGGAGTCATGGTCTTCACCTCTATACGAAGGGTAGTATAAGATCCATTTTCTGCAGGTCTTAGACCCTTTGGAGAAGTGGCTGAAGCTCTCTAAGGGCCAGATTTTAGCCAGAATGTCAATGGGAACAAAAGCTTTGGAAACCTGCATGAGGTCAGCTGGAGCTAACAACATTCCCTCCTTTTTAGTAACAGTGCCACTGCTTAGGCACCCACATTGTCAACACGTTATAAAATAAGGTACAGAAGTGCATTTGAAAATCCCAGACTAAGACTGTTATTTCAAAGTTTCATAACTTTGTGCTGGTCAGTTTGGAGTTTTTGATCTGTTGGAGACAGAAGCCTTATTCTGTTCCTGGGTGACTTGGTCTAGGTGATCCTGCTCGGGCAGGGGGGTTGGACTAGATGATCTTCTAGGTCCCTTCCAACCCCTAATATCTATGAATCTATGAATCTATTCTGGAGTCATCCTACTAATGAGAAATTCTCATTTCGAAAACTAAGCTGAAAAGGCAAATCATCTTTGTGAGGGGAGTGTTTAGCACTAGCAGCAGGCAGGTGCTCCAACTGCTGTGATCATTTGGGGAGTGTTAATGTGCCTTTCCCAAGATTAATGCTGCTGCATTCTGCAAGGTAACAGTGTTAGCAAATTACTGCCACAAAAGCACACTTGCGTGACAAAACCTGCTGAAATGGTACTTTCTGCACAAACCTCACCGACAGAACTAGGATGTGAGGTGCAATAAAATGCTTCGTGGCACATTTGTAGCTGAAGTGTGATGTAGCAATTATGTTTATGTGATCCAGCATTCCCTTAGTTCTCATTTGTTAAGTTTTGCTTTTGTCTTGCTTTTTTTTTTTTTTTTTCTCGATACAGTTGAATGCATTCAGAGAATAAAGGGAGTATTTCCAAGCTATTTGGTAAGAGGTTCAAGATCTCAAATGCTTCTTGTAAAGTGAGGGTCCTCTGTACCCAATTTCCATCAGGGGTCATGGGAAAACCAACCTTGTCTGCCTCACTATGAAACTGATCAGTATGTTGGCATAAGCACACTAAAAACAAAGATAAAATACTGTGCTTATTAACAAAATTTTTGTCTTATTCTTCATAGAACTGAAATTTATTGCTCTTTTGCCATACTGCTCCATGAATAAAACTGCAATTATTATATATTATTAACTGATATATTATTAACTTTTTCACTGGAAATGTCTTTGCAATTTTAATCCGACTACATAACATATTTGAAGACAATACTTTAAGAAGGAACAAAACCTTGCTATTATATCAAGCTTAATTACATACCTACTATTGGATAAAACAAAAAAAAAGCCTGTAGTAATGAAATAATTAAAAAACTCCCCTATCATCATTCCATGAAAAAATAGGACTACTGAATAGCTTAAGAAGCATCTCTCCTTAATTATTGAAGATTTGCAGAGATTCAATAGTAGCAATAGAATAAGAATGAAGTTAAAACTTGTGAGTAGTACAACAAAAATTCAAAATCCTACCAACTGTTACTTATTGCTAAGGAGAAGGCATGCACAAATGAAATTAAGGGAAGGTCCTTACTTTCTCATATAGTTTTACAACTTTGCTAGACACATGGTTTAACAAAATACTTTCCAGAAAGTTTACTTGTTCATTTCTACAACTCACAGTGTATGTAATTCCATATTCTCATGGCAATTATGTGCTCTCTTATGTTGTGGATTTAAGAATTTAAATATATACAGAGAGAAAAAAAACTTCTTATGAATAACAAGAAAACAGTCAATGCTCTAATATAGTGTGCTTTAAATACATGGAACTACATCATAGGTTTTTCAGCAGCCAAAACACAAGGGTTTTTTTCTGTATTTTGTTTGTTGATCTGCTTGTTAGAGCTGAATAATGACAGCATAAAAAAAAAATTGTCCCTCAAGGTTTGGAACTTGGAAACTTGCTGCACATTACTTCCAAGGAAATGGTGAGGATTTAATCTTATTGTACAGATATCTGCAAAGGCAAGTCTCTGATGCAAATGGTTTCCCAAAGATGACTTTACTTTCTTAGAAAAGAAAAGGATTAGAGAATAATAACATCCTGCAAAGCCAAACCAGAGAGTTAACCATTATATGCAAATTCAGGCTTTCACTGTGAATGGAAATCTCCAAAGCACTATAAAGCCAGCAAATCATTTTATACTAGCCCCAGAGACTTAATGAGAATATCCTGGTGGTTTAACAGCTTCTTTCTTCTCTAACATATTCTATAACATCATGAAATCTGTCCATGTCTTGCATTTCACTACAAAGAGTAAAAAGATATTTTCTAAAATCACAACCTTTGCTTTCCTGTGTTTCCTCCATTTATAGGTCAATGCTTTCAACCAGCTTCATGAAGTTTTTGAGAATCACAATGTAGATGGCCTCGATGTATTTAACCTAAAACAAAGCACAGCAACTTGCCACGGATACCAGCTGTGGAGCTGAAACCTGCCTGAATGCTTTTATCACCATTCTGTTCCACCTTGCCCTGTGCTCAGCATAAGTCTCCAGAACTGCTGCCACAAATTCAGCCTCTCTGCTGTCGCTAAGCAATACCATTTCATTCAATAAAGAGCCTTATACTGACCTCCTCATGGAAATCTCTGGCTGCTGTCCAGTAGTGACTGAAAGAACGTGACTCATATTTGTGATATGCTGGTTTTTGCCTTATTGATTTAGGGGGAAAAGTGTGGGTGCAAAGTTTTTGTTCTCTGTGCATATAAATAAATCATTTTAATTGTATATTCTATCATGTACTGTATTTATTGGTTTTAGTATTCCTGACTGAAGCTGTAAAACTGCTTTCAACTTGGTATTTACAATATGCTGCACTCTTTTTTTCCAAGGGAAAGCATTCCTGCTCTGACACATTTTGAGATAATATGCAATCTTTTTTTTTCCTAGGTGCTGCTCTGTGCAATGATGAAAATTCTGCTCCATTAATTACTCAGAGCATTAAAACCAACCCTTAAAAATATTATGGCCAAGCAGGACAAAGCAGAAGGCTTTGCCCAGTTTTACAGTAGATGCAGAATCCTGCCTCCCTGCTCTGACTCACAGTCAGCAGTTCTGAAATTGCAGGCAGATGCTCTTTAAAGCACACTTAAACTTACATGTTATTTTTGATATTCTGCTAATTTCCCTGAGAATCGTGGTTTTACTAAAAAACTTGGGAAATTTTGCAATAATTTAGGTCAGTGCTCATAGAACATATTCCAAAAGGAGCATGTTACTGAGTTATTTAGAAATAATTGTGTAAATTTAGTTCAGTTTGTAAATTCAATGTGCTCTGTCATTTTAGTTATTATAGAGTCCTGAGAAAAAATGTACAACAGCTCATTTTTAGAGTAGAGGGTTTGGCAGTTTTGAAGGTGATTTAGAGATCAGCAAATTGTTTAGAGAAGCTGGATTGAGAAACAAATAGTCTTGTGTTTGGGTTTTTCATTTCTTACTTGGTTTTCCTAGCAGCTTCTCCTCAGAGTACAACTAGAACAAAAGACAGTGTCCAGCCAAGAAGAACATGTTGCTTTCTTGTCAACAAGTTCTTGTGACACTGTAAGTCTATATCAATTGCTTTATAAGTATGCAAAGTTTTAAGTATGTGTAAAAAATAGCTATATACCTATTTTTTTGATGGTAGAGAAAACAAAGGATAGGGGCAGAGTCACAGGAAAATGGCTGCAGGGCAACAAATAACCTCCAGAAATTAGTATCTTCATCAGTTTGGTATTCTCACTGTGGGAACTCCCTCCAACATCCCAACCTGCAACTGACCCCAGCTGGAGACATATTTGGATGGTCCCAAATTCTCACACCATTCAAACCCAAATGTATATAAAGATGATAGCCAGTTGATCTTCAAAAAGTAGAGCATTCTTAGTTCAAAGAATTATCATGTTGCCAAAATGCCATTCTAAACTAGGAATAGTCCAGAACGTGTCAGACAACTACCTGGGAATTCCTTTTGGTAAAATTACCATCTACTCTCATTTTTTGAACCCCTGCTGCAATTTAATACCCATCTCACCCTTCAGAAATGGAAAGCCTTAAGCTGAGAGCAAGTATGGAAAATTTCAGCAAGAAGAGTTGACCTAAGGCAAAGTCATAAGCTGCTGAAAACTGGTATTTCTTAGCAGAATGTATTAGACAGCTTCATATATAAATTTCTAACACTATCCAGTACTATAAAGAAAGTCACTTTCATTTATTTTTAGTAGGTTATTAATGATACAGATTTTGTTAGGATATCCTGCTGAGGTGGCAGTACAGAAAGACACCACTTTAATTACATACACAACCTGTGCTACAACTAATCAATACAACTTTTAATTAAATGTTGACAGTTTGAAAACAAAATACCATAGCACTCTCATTCTTGATAGGTGGTAACCAAAGGGGCAAAATATTCTTAGTTTTGCCTAGTTCCCCACTGAACTATTGTTTACAGAAGTTGCTTTGACTTCAGTATAGAAGCATCAGTTTACTGAGCTTCTGATCATAAATGTTAATTGGAACACCTTTCAGGACTTCAGGACTTTTCTTCATCTGTTAATGGACAGCTCAGTCTTGATCAACATGACTGTTGGGTCAAACTCCATGAATTTCTTTGAAAAGGAAGCATTGTTCAGGACGAAAAAAGGACATTAAAAGTTTATTGACAATTACATGCTATTCCTCAAGAAAGTTTTCATATTTTAAAGCTTTTTCTACATTCCTCCCATATCAATCAATAAAAATGTTGAGTTTTTTGAAGCCCAATTTAAGGTTTCAAAAGAAGATTTTTTCTTTAATATATTTTATCATCTTTCATATTGATTTTGATATTAATTTTAGCACAATTATTATATCTTTATATATCAAGTCTAATCTTTTTTTGCCCTTCGGTATCAATCATTAGTTCACACTAAGGGAAAAGAATTTATTCTGGGGTTATATTTAGGAAAAAAAAACTCATCTCCACTTTTTCTCAAATGGATATGGGTATTTTTGTCAATGATAATATATCTACCTTAGTGCTTATGCCTATATATTGATTCAAAATCATCATTTACATATTCAGGGACTATTGATTATACATAAAAAGGTCATTCATATGATTTAAAAATTATCTTTAAAACAAACAGAGAAAAAATATTATTTTTTGACCTTGAAAAATGATTTTAAAAATACAGTCTTTCAAATCCATCTTCTTTGTTGCTTCTAAGGTTTATTATCAAAATGTCTGAGGTTCCATTTTTTCCCCCTTTTAATTTCCCAGTCACTTTGCAGTAGGGGAAAAATATTGCCCTTTGCAATGACCATTATTATTAATCTGCACTGCATCTATAGTTCTAGTCCAGGAAATAGCTGAACACATTCTTTTTCCTGTTGGGTTCAACATATGAGCATGTCCTCCCTTAGATCTAGGTCAGATTTTGTAAACTTTTATATATTAATAATAATTAGAACATATTTTATTACAAAACTGCATCATTAGGTGTTTGATACAATTAAATAATTTTTTTTTTTTAATTGCTACGTGAAGAATAATTTGATCTATAGAGAAAACAAAACTAAATAAAATCCTAGGTGACAATGTTAAGGATTTATTTGAATGGTCTAAGAAATGGTCACAGAAATGGAGATAAAAATCATACATAAGGACCAGGAATACTTTAAACTTGAATTCTGTTATGAAAACTAGAATGCTAGAATAAAGTGTTCTGCTCAGAGGGTCACATAAGCAAGTTACTTAGGACTCTAATACCTTGGACTGACCCTAATCAGGTCACATAAAAAATACAGAAGAAGAATATATAATTAATATGTTTTTGCAAGAAAAAAAAATAGAAGCCAAGAAGCAAACAGAACATTACTTAACATAATGGAAAGTATTTAATAAGAATTCTATCTAATGGTGCAAAATAAAATAGCTTCATAAGACCTGTCAGATGGTGAAGAGTGCTTCTGTCAAGAAAGGAAATGTTTTTCCAGTGGTTGCACAAACAGAATAAAGCAGAAAAAGAACATTATTTTATATAAATGATCAATCTCTTCATGGTCCCTGAGGATTATTTCAGAACAGATTTCTGCTGGGCTACACCAGGGAGCCTGTGGCGCATGTAATAGAACCAAAGAGCTCCAATACAATTCCAGACTGGTGGGATCTTTGTTTATTTCCAAGTTCATTTTTTCTAACATCAGGTCTAGACAATAACCTTGGCAATTTACAGAAGTCCATAAGCTGATCTTTGAAAACAGATTTTAACTGTAGCTCTATCTTGTAGCTAATATAGGTGGCATTTTACTTTCGGAAACTGATGGAAATGATAAAAATATATTACATGTACATCTTATTAACATATAAGCAGATTTGACTATTCCTACTCTAATATTTTCCCACCACTTCGATGTGCAGGAGGGAGTTGAGACACATTTGAAAACACCCTGAATTGCATTAAATTACCTTGAGCTGTAATAAAAAGGCTTTTTCTGGATATCTCAGTAGAAGCTAAGCAGTGCTATGTAGCTCCACAAATTAATGTAGAAAGGCATAATAGGTTTTTTTTTAAGCAGATAGTTCAGCTCCACTCCACTGCTCATTCTTTTCCTTTCCCATACAGACCCTTTCAGTACTCACAGAACTTTGCAATACATGCAGATGCTCACAACCATAAAGGACAAAATCCTCTATGGCAGGAAACTCACATTACCTTACTTTATCTTCTTCTAGCTGTTGCCCAATATTCTAACAGAAGCTGCTACTCAAACTTATAAGTTTCTCTTTGTTCTAAAATCAACTCTAACCTTAACCTTGGAGTGATAGCACTTAAAACTATTGAAACATGGGTGAACTGTGCAGTCAATATGGTAACATAAAAAATAAAAGGCACTGTTCCAACCTGAATGTATGCACAGAAGAGTTCTAAGTAAGTGGAGAAGATGAACAGTTTCTTGGTGAAGAACAACCAGAAAAATATATCAGCTAGCAAAAGAGAGATTATCACCCTGGAGTAGTTTTATGTGCAGAGGTCAAGACTCATCTCACCCATCTTTGACTAATTGCTGAGTTTCTGGACTAACCTAACTGTTTAGTGACTTCCAACTCCCGTAGCTGAATCAGCCCACTTACCCAGATGATTACCTCAAGCTAATTAGCTTTACCTTAGACAACTCACTGTCAGACACCTGCAGACTTTTAATGCCAGACTTTTAAGCATTAGACTGCAACAAAAGAGGTGCAGGCTTGGAATATTTTAGGCAGTATTTACACAGTTTGAAAAGTTCACAGGCAGATGTTCCAAGGAACCAGGAAGTTTCTTGGCTACCTGTAAAAGGAAACACAACTTTTCCATGCCCCTGTGCTATCAGTGGCCAGGTTCAATTCAGGAATCCCACAGCAGCATGGCTGGCCATTCTGCCCCTGCAGCCTCATCCTCAGCTATCCAGAATGACTAGAAACCATAAACACTGAAAAGGCCACTGAGGAGCAGCCTTTTGGGACTGAATAAAAGACAATTGGGATGTGTTACAACACCAGGTAACATGAAATGATCAATGAAGTCTTCTTAGCACGTGTTGCTTGTTCACCAGTCTCATTATCTTATGCCTTGACTTACTTTCTAGGTTTTTAAACACAATCAAAAATTATTAAATGATTAGACCTTACTTGTGCCCAATAAGGATTAATTTAATTGGTAGGAAATATTTTGTTTCACTTCATAGTTTTAAATATAATTATATCACTATGGAGTCACACAATATTTATTACTTTTACACATTGCAGTATTATATTAAATATCTGAGTCTGTCCTGCAATTTCAGACAAAAAAAAAAAAAAAGAAAAAAAAATCCCTTAAATCTGTACAGACATTTTGAATAAAAGTTTTTATAGTACAGTAGGCTTGTACTAAGCCATTGAAGGATAAAGATTTCTAAAAACATCTTATTATTATTGATCTCTGCAACATGCTGTCATTGGCTGTCTTTTCCCTGAAAATTCTTGCATATAGCACATGGATGGAATACTGTAAACTCTAATCAATTCTTGCTTAGATGAGTTGAATTCTGCATGCAGAAGTCTAAATGGGTCTGGAAGGAATAGAAGTAGTACTGCATTGTGGTTTAGGGCTGCACATATTGCTATTGGAGGGTTTTGAAGGAAATAATGGAAAATGAACAAACTCCCCCTCAAATTTGAGGCTAAAAAAAGAGATTAAAACAACAACAAATATTTTGTGTAAATATTGTAACAGCTAAAATTCATTCTAGTAACTCTTGCATGAGTTTATTCCATCAGCCTGTGATCCTGAGAATCACACAGCATGGGTATGGTGGTGAAGATTCTCAATTAGCACTAGGGCATCATGGTGAAGCATCTAATTTAGAAAACTTGTCTCCCTGCACTTTTTCTCCAGTCA
Source organism: Corythornis vintsioides (assembly GCA_025447755.1). Classification (NCBI taxonomy): domain Eukaryota; kingdom Metazoa; phylum Chordata; class Aves; order Coraciiformes; family Alcedinidae; genus Corythornis; species Corythornis vintsioides. The sequence continues at coordinate 79,299 of JAOEGS010010707.1, forward strand.
TTGGAGCCTGGGTGCAGGAGATTAATTTAGGTGATCAAACTACACTGTGGAAAAGCTTCTGGGTATGTGTACAGGGCAGTCAAGCCAGCTGGGTTGAGTATTTGGAGTTCAATCCTCAAAACCTAATAACCTGCACCTACATTTTTAAACAGCCTTTTTTTTTTTTTTTTTTTCAGGAATAAGCAGCACAGAGCTTTCCTAGGACAAATCCCAGAACCTTATGACCATTTGATGTCACTTGCATAAAAGCCTTAGCAACAATAGATGAGGTGGGTCAGGTCTGGAGGTCACTCATGTCAGGTAAATATAGCCTGATGTGTATTGAGAGGCAAGCAGCTCTACCTTGATTTTTCCCAGATCTGGGACTGGTTCCATAATTGCTGAATATGACTGTGAACTTTGGAGCTGTTTCTGTGAATCAGAGTGTCTTCTCATTTGCTTAAGTCCATTGGATGCCTAATTAAATATGGCTCATAACTCTTCACCCCCTAATTTTGATGCCTAAAGATACATGAGGTGACTGACTACCCACCCCTGTGATGTTTCAGCCTTTCATCAGTGAATGATTTGCATTCATTGGTCTGACTTTATAGCTTCTGGATGGTCATTTAAGTAAAATATGTTTATGCTCCTGCACTGCTAGCAGGAACATTCATAGTCAGCAGCAAGTCTTGATGTATTAATACAGTATATCCAGTTCAGTGGGTCATTTCTAGTTTTGGAAATCTGAGTCTGAACTGATCTGATTTTGGTATTAGTCAGGCTAATGATTCATTTTCACTGAGCTAAGAAGAAAGGTGTTGTTTGTTTGGTTTTTATGGGTATGTTTATAAGTAATACATCAGCTTTAAGCACCATCATACCAACATACCTGGCATGAACTCATTTTGGTAGAGTAACTTGTGCTTACAGTGGTGTATCTACATTTGAAGCAAAGAAACACACAAAATATGAATAATGGTCTAAAAGCACCATGGGCCAGACTTTGGGCAAGTTAAAACACATTAGAAGGAATTCTAGTGACAGGTGCACCAAAGTCAGTACTATGTCAGAGAATTGGTAATTAGAACTTTTCAGGGAAGACAAAAGAATAGGCAAGATATTACATGAAAAACATAAGCCAGATATAAATGTAAAAGTAAAATGTGAAAAAAAAAAAAAAGACCAGAAGAGTCAATCTTTTCTTTTACTACATTATGTTAAATACCACTTACAACTGTTGTAAATGTCATTTGCAGGCTTCCAAGCTGTTGTGGAAGGAGTTTGTTTTTAAAGCAGTGACTGGATAGAGTAATTGTTTTGTAATGTTGAATAGTATAGTGTGTTGGTTTTGCTACTGCTTTTTAATATATTTAACTGAATAATAAAATCGTGTTCATGCCTCAAATACCTACAATGGGATAGGAAATACTCTAGCTACCTGAAAGCTTCATATTCACTTAAGTGATTTGCCTAAACTGTGTTTCCTCTGTACAGGATATATATGCCTATGCATCTGATTAAGTTAAAACCCTCATGATTCAAGACATAGCTTTTGTTCAACTGTTTAATTTCTAGTAAAAGCAAAATTCCCAATTTATAGTTCTGTAGTGAGTTATCTACATTACAATCTCCAACTTTTTCAACCCACATTCTTAATTAGCATTGCTATTTCAAGCTCTAAGTTTGGTTTTATGACCCTTTTTGCTGATGTCATCCATAAATTTCCCTCCTCCCTGTTACTGTTGTATTATCTGGGTGGCCTGAGGCCCCGATTCTCTTCTCATGTAGTTTTTATTCTGTGAAATAAATCTAATGTCTTCAGGGAAGTTATTTGTGATTTAAACCCACAGCAGGGGAAAGCCAAAGCTTCAGGTTAAAGCAATGCAATCTAACACAAATGAATTGTGGTGACTTAACAAGCTGCCTCCTGTCAGCTGAGCAGCTACAAGGGTCTGTGAGCATGCTTTTAGCCCAGTTAATTATGAGAGTATAACTGCTTGAATGAATGAATGAGTGTGAAGACAACAGAAGACAATCAGAATAAATTCTATTTCTAGGCTATTTAATGACTGACCATAGGGTGTAGGTTTTGAGGTTTGTCTGTAACCAAAAGCTGAGGAACTTCATTGTGGAACCCATTAACTCTATTATATATCATTTCAGAAACTTGTCAAAGGAGAGAAAGTTGGCTGACTTAAATGTAGTTATGCATTGCCATCAGTTGAATTTTTTAGAATAAATAACACTGGGTAAAATAACAAATTTCCATTTCCCAGTTTTACATTGTCCTTATATTCAGGAAGATATACAGACAATAGAAGAAAACAGCTAAAATATACTGTGCAGCTCTATTTACCTGCCAGTGCACAAATAACATTCTAGGGTTTTGTCCTGTCTAATTTAGGAGTTGAAAACATTTGAATAAACTCGAAAGAAAACCATGGGAAGCTCACAGTGACAAAAACTGTCATTCAAAATAAAACATTTTTTTCAATGTTTGTTTTGTTTTAAACAAATTGATAAAGTCACGTTGAATTTGTGTTCATTTGCATTTTATGTGTTAATTTGCATTTTATATGTGTTTGTAAAGCACATAAAAAAATGTAGCCTTCATGTTGATAGAGATTGATAGGATATTACTGCAACACTTGGGATATGAATAGTAGTAAAGAATTATCAGCAAACAACAGTCTATCAGAAGTGGTCTTGAATTAAATGGCATGCAAAACTCTGAAGTAGGTTATGAATATAGAAGGCAATCATTAAAGATGAGAAACTCTTTAATGGAGATGCTTACAGGAGAATTTCCCTCATATATCTTCTGACTTTCTGTTCATCCATGGTAAATAAAGCTTTCTCTTTCCTTCATAAAATGTTCCTTTTGCAATGTCCTCTTATTGGTAACAGTTAAGAATGAAAACATGGTGAAAGAAACCATAAACACTCGTGAAGAGCTATTGCTCCTGCAGCCTACCTGTGGGTGCATAATTCCTCATAGAAACACTGCTCACAGCTTTATGCTGCTTCTGTGCAATTACATCCAACTTTATAGTGTCAATGACTTTTACATTTTGAAGATGCTCCTTTCAGCCAGTAGCCACTCTGTGCCTCGACTTGGGGATTTCACAGCTGCATTTCCAGTGTACTGCACCTTCAGGATGGCAGTGCAGCTCAGATATGCATTTCTTGCTGCCGTGCTGTGCATCTGACTGGGTGGCAGGCTTTTGCCTAAGTTTTGCCTACTTTTTGCAACTGCCTAGAGTTAGAGTAGGTCAAGGAGTTTTTTTTGGGACTGGTATGATTAAATGTATTTCTTAAGCAACAGTTTAGCCATGCAGGAGTGCCTATTCCAGCAAATGGTATGATGCTCTTCTGCTCCAAGAACACCCTAGGGAAGAGATTATACTAACACTCTCCTCTTTTTCTTCAGAAAGCTAGCAACTTGCCACTGGCCCACATTCACAGAAGTTTACTATTCCCACTGTTCCTGCCACCTAGTTAACAGGTGTAGACAAAGATCCCCAAAATAGATTTTCTGCTTCTCTTTCTGTCCAGTGGCTAGACAGAAAAATATGCCTAGGGAAGTTATAAGATATGAATAACCTGCAGAAAATATCTTACATGAGACACAGTCCATATTTGCATTTACTAGACTTTTTTTTTTCTTATTAAAAATAGTAAAGGAAAATCTTGTGCACTCTGATTATTGCTACCAATTGGGTTCACAGAATCACAGAATGTTAGGGATTGGGAGGGACCTAGAAGATTATCTAGTCCCAACCCCCTGCCAGAGCAGGATCATCTACACTAAGTCACTCATTAACACAAAT
>JAOEGS010010707.1:83210-101094 GCA_025447755.1 Corythornis vintsioides
CCAACCCCCTGCCAGAGCAGGATCATCTACACTAAGTCACTCATTAACACAAATATATTAATATAGTATATTATAATTAATATATTGCTGTGTACAAGTCCTACAAGCATTTGTTGTCTTGGTTAATTTTCAGGTATGCTGGCAGAAGACAGACATCCTGCCTACAAAGAGATAAAACAGTCCAAAGTTAAAAAAAATAAATAAATCTGTGCAGTTATGGTGCACTTTTTGTGGTGCTATGCACCCTAACTTTCCTGTTGAATGATGTGAAATGATGAATCTGCCAATTTATGCTCAACTTTTCTGTGTACTCAAATAATACAGGTGAGGAGAGGAAGGAGGCTCAACTATGTAAAGAACTACAGAGACAGTGCCTGTCTCAGAAAAGTACAGTATTTGAAAAGTGATTACAGACTCCTCAAAATAAATAAACAAATAATGAAAAGGACCCTGGTGTTACTTTTGACTAAGGCTATATGAGTTAGAAGAGAAGGCAGAGGAACTGTGAGATGCAGTCCTTCTCTTGTAGGTTTTATTTACTTAAAGCACACGTGTGCATCACCCCCTCACCTCCCCTTGAGCTATGCAGTAGGCTGAGCCTAAGAACTTCAAGTAAAGTAGGAGTCAAAGCTGTGAACTCAATTCACATTTGGATGATAGTTTGACAGTGTTATGTTTGGAACTGAAATAATAATTAAAAACCTTTCAGATTCAATGGAGGTTCAAAATTCAAAATATTTCCCCTGGTTATGGAAGGCATTGGAAAGACTTGAACAGAGATTTAATATTTTATTGAGGAAAAAACTGCCTCCCAAAGGTCAGAATGATATAAAGTTAATCTAATTGCAGCTTATGCTAGGTCTTTAAATATTTGGCTGAGAATTTTCCTCCATTTTTCTTTAGAGTTTTTAGTAACTAGTTTCCTCAATCCTACAGATTTTCTCACTTTCAGATCTCATACATTTTCTATCTTCTACATACCAACAAAAAGACACTCTGCTGATGAATCTAACTGCTCAGCAATGATTTTTTTATGTCTTCTCTTATGTTGAAATCCACATATTATCTGAAAGGCAATTTTTAATGTCTTCCAGTCTACATTTAATGAACAAACAGAAGAGAGATTAGAAAGTAAATCTTGTAATCCTAGACGTGTATAACAAGTTACAAAGGCTTTGAATAATACCCATATGCTCTGGTCAGAGATATGCTAACATATGTCAGCCAGTGATAAAATGCTTTACTTTCTCCATTATCCACAGCAGAATTCCTCACAGTTGCTCTTCAGGAGAATAATTGGGATAATTACTGCATTGGATAAGGTACTACTCAAAGTGGTTTGTCCTGACATGACCCTCACAAGAACCTTCAACAAACCCCTTCCAGTACATTGATTATGCTTGATTTTTCTCATGGTGGGATGGTCACAAATTTACCTGTCTTTGCAAAATGGTATTTTGGACAATTTAGGCTGGATATTAACCCTAGGTTTGTTTTCTGAAGCATATGTTACCCATAGAGGAAGCATAAGTGGTTGAGTGGAGCCTACCACTGGTGCAGTAAGAGTGGCAAGGCACAGGAACAGATTTCCCAGGGTTGTAGATGCTCCAACACTGGATGTGTTCAAGATAAGGTTGCATGGGACTTTGAGCAACCTGATCTAATGGAAGGTGTCCCTGCCCATGGCATGAGGGGGTAAAATGAGATGATTTTAATGTCCCTTCAATACAAACAGTCTATAATTCTATGATTCTACCAACTTAATTGGAGTATGTTAGCCCCCGAGTTTAAGGGGCTATAACCTTCATTATACTGTTCTCACTTTAATATAAACTATCCAACTTAAAGAATGTCTGGGAAATCCCTCAGATCCCACAATGACAAATTACACTTACAAAAAGTTCATTCCACAAAAAATAAGTAAGAGGTCAAAACCAAACAGGTTGTTATTCAATAAGTATTATTTAAACAGGTGAACCAGAAGAATAGACTGTATGAAGAACACAATGAAGTAAAATTTCATCTTACTAACATGGAGTGATAGTACTGAATACAATTAGTAATATTGATCCTACCTCAAAGCTTCCATCCAACCAAACAGCACCAGTTGCAAGTTAAACAGCTAAGCCTTCACCTTGAACTCCTCCTTTCCTTTCAAGAAACAACACTCCCTTCTCATAACAGCTGTGCCTGTGCTCTGGAAAATCCTTGTGAGCAACTGAACCCAATCACTGCCCCTTAACAGCAACTCGTTGCTGAGTGGAATTGGCCCTAAATTGCTCTGCTTGAACATAGAGACCAAGCTGGGAATGAAGCTATGGACATAAATTGGCCATGACAGCTGGCTTAGCAGGTGAGAGCCTGTGGCTCACATATGCAATATTAACATAGCTTTAGCAATTTTGAGAGGAGAAAGGCAAGATTTTTATGTTTTGCAATAGGTGTTTGTTATTAGATGTTTAAAATCTACATAAGATACGACGCTTATTGTTTTCAGAAGCCTGCATTTTAGCTGAGATATAGATATATCAGAGGGATGTAAGGAAAGATTGAAAAAGTCTCCTAATTGTCCCCTGTAAAATTATATTATATCCTTCTCCCAGAGTTCTAGGTGCTATAGTTCACTCCAAAATTCAGCAAAACCAAGTAAAGAAACACAAACTACTTGAGATCTGGACCTTTTCAATGTACTAAATGATTGAGAACAATACAAATAATGCTTTATCTGTGGGCTTATATGCAATTCTTACAGACAGGCTGAAAAAGTCAAAATAAAACAGAAGAAAGGAGAGATTAAAGAGGTTACTATGTCAACAGAGGTATTTTAATACTATTCTATATAGCTGCTTTTAAGACCAAGTATTTTTTATTAAAGAACAGGATTCAGTTTTAGTGCACTGAGAAATATTCTGTAAGGTGTGGTAAAGCTGAATATTATTAGCAAAGAACCAAAATTGATTTTCAAACCTGATTTATACACGTTTCACTGACATTGCTCTCCTTAATTGCTTTGAAAGTATCACTTTATGTACTGTTGTCATTTTGAACTTCTTCCATAAGTAGTAACATTAGTATCTTCTAGCTGAATTATTTTGCAAGAGTATGATCAAATCCCAAACATATCTTCCTTTGTGATGACTATGTAATTATGCTTTGAGTATATTAATCAAAAGAGATAATTATTTTTAAAATTAAATACTGAAGACAGTGGGAAAATCATAAGGTGTTTTGAATCTAATAAATGTTAAGATGAAGCTTTAGCAATACAAAAGCCAAAATGTTTACCCACAAGGTTTTGTAGCCTTCACCTAATTTAAAAGTGTAGTTTTGTCTTTAAGGCATTGAATACTCATACTTACTAAGTTTTGTTCGTGGGTCTGGGTAATGAAATAATAAGAAATCAAGTTTCTTTATTATAACCTCAGTCTTTATAGCATCACAAAATTGAAGGTATATGTTGTCATAGCAGGTAGTTATGTTGTCACAAAGACCAGAAGATGTCTGAGTAGCAAGGAAATAAGTAATCAACAGATAACTGCTGTGGTTTGTTTGTTGTTTTGTTGTGTTTTGTTGTTTTTTTTTTCAATTCAAGTTTCTCTTAACTTGTAATACCATTGTCTAGTGAGAGATTCTCTTTCTTTCTCATCTTTGTGACCCATGCAATTACCTTTAGCTGCAATGAGGAGTAGGTTGAAAGCTTGTGGGTAAAAATCAAAGGTGAGACTAATACGGCAGACATTGTAGTAGGTGTTTACTACAGGCCACCTGATCAGGATAAGGAAGCTGATGAGGCCTTCTACAAGCAGCTGGAAGTAGCCTTGAAATCACAGGCTCTGGTTGTCATGGGGGACTTTAGTTACCTGGACATTTGTTGGGAAATTTGCACATCCAGGCGTTCTCAGTCCAGTAGGTTCCTCCAGAGAATCAATGGTAACTTCCTAATGTAGGTGTTGGAGGAGCCGGCAAGGAGAGGAGTGATGCTGGGCCTTGCACTGACCAACGAAGAGGGACTGGTTGAGGGTGTGAAGGTAGGAGGCACCCTTGGCTGCAGTGACCACGAGTTGGTGGAGTTTAAAATTACAGGCAGCAGGCTCAGGACCACAAGCAGGATTGCTACCCTGGACTTCAGAAAGGCCAACCTTGGCCTGCTCAGGGAACTGCTTGGAAAAGTCCCATGGGACAGGGCCCTGGAAGGCCAAGGGGCCCAAGCAAGTTGGATAATATTCAAACACCATTTCCTCCAGGCTCAAGATCAGTGTATCCCAGAGAGCAGGAAATCTAGTAAGAGAGTTAGGAGAACTGCATGGTTGAGCAGGGACAAACTTAAGCAGAAGAGGGAAATATATAAAACATGGAAGGAGGTGAGATGAGGAAAGAAAGGGAGGTGCAGTGGTGCACTCCACTGTGAAAATGGAGCAAAGGTGAAAAAGGCCTATTTCAACCCAGGTGTTGGATATGGATATTGCTAAAAATCAGATAGATATGTCCCCTGAAAGGTTAGCCACGTTATTCCTTGGTATCATGACTGTAACTAAATTTGCCTTAAGAGTGGCAGCTCAATCAGTCACCTAACCTCAGGACAGATTATTGAGTTTTTAAATTGTTATTTAATATTTATTTTATCTTGGAATTTAAAAGGCTATTTCCAAAAGATATGGAATTTTAGCTGACACGTTCTAAAAATACTTTAAATGGCCATATTTACTCAGATAATCAATAGAGCAACTTTTACTTTGCCTTACAGAGTGGTTTGCCTTGTAATGACATGTATATACTTCCTCCAACTGTACCACATAAAGTTATTTCAAATGAAAATAAAACATAGTTTTTAAAGGTATTTTAATTATTTATTGATATAATTAAGCTGTATTAATGCCATTTATTATCCATATTAAAAATTCACAAGGATTTTAATCCCTTTCATCTTTATTAGATGTGTCATAACTTCTGTATTTTCATGAACTATTGATATGAAAAGATAAAAAGCAATTTTTTCCTTTTAGTTATAATGACTATATGGGGAATATATTAATATTTGAACAAGCAGTTATATTTGCTAGTTAGTATAATTTCTACTACTTTTCCTTAGTATGCAATACAAAGGCAACAGCCTTAATATATAAACCCTGCAATTACTTGTAGATGAAAAAAAAAATTTTTTTTGAAGTAGTATATACCATAATTACCTATGCCTCCTTTTCTAATTAAAGTAATAGTATTTTGTTAACATAAAGTGTTCAGAAGACATTTAACATATTGATAAATGTTATGATGAAATAGACAGAAGCTTCGGTGTTAAAGACAAGTTCACAGAGAAGTTGAGGATTTGTATGAAAAACCTTTAAGGTCTTCTCTCCTAAATTTTAGTATTTACTGTTTTAATTTAAATGAATATTTTGGAGAGTTAATTACCTATTTTCAGTAGAAAGATGACAGCATAAAAATATAGTGGTAGAGGTCAGTATTTAAGAAAGGCTGGTGAGATAAATGTCAACCTCATCTTGAACACATCCACAACTTCTCTGGGTGTTCCAAATGTTAGCCCCTTAATCATCCTCGTCTCCTAACCTGCACTGGTGCATTTTACTGTTCCTTCCCAGTTGTAGGACTCTGCACTTGCTCTTGTTAAACCTCATTTGTTTTTGTCTGTTCATTTGCATAAATGAAACACTGGAGGAGTCACTGCTCATGTTCCGAAGAGCTAAGGAGTTGTCTAAATTTTCTGCAGTACCAAACGTTTCTTTTAAGGGACTATTTTATTTCTTTGCCTCTAGATATGTTGCAAAATTCAAAAGCAATTTCCCCACATTTATGTCATTAAAATCTGAATTCATATTTTATTCATTAAACATGGTAATGAAACGCAGCAATGCACAAGGTTCTGAAGTTAGTTATAGAAAAGCTCATGCTCATTAGAATGAAAATAAATAATTTTAACAATTATTTAAGTCTCTTTAACCTGAATTATTCTATACTGAAAAAGTATATTGAAAGCCAGGCAGAAATAAAGACAGGAATTAATTGGAAAATTGCATCAGTGAGAAATTGAGAACGTGCTCTATAATTGTTTGGCATTGATCTTGTGCAATAAGGCAGTTCTATAACTCAATTTAAAGGCCATTGTGCTTAATACTCTTCCAGTATAGCTTAAAGCAGTCAGAACTGGATGCTGAATTTAGCTATAGAATTACTCTAATAATAAAGAGAAAAATCTGAACTTCCATCTTCTAAATTTTATGATAGTATTCAATATTTTTCCTTTAGGAAAATATCTCAGTGCAAATTTAATTAATGAAAAGAAATGAACAAGGAAAAGAAAAAGAATACTGTTACTAGGCAAAAGTTATGCCAGAAAGTGTACAGTAGAATCACTCAGAAACTCAAAAGACATAAGTAGAACCTAGTCCTACAGGGTAGCAATAGTTGTCCTGGTGTTTCCCTCTCTCTGTCAGGCTCCTGCCTTACTCCTCCAACTTCAGCAAGGGAGGTCCTTCAAACAAAAGTGTCTTTCATTGCTTAGATGTGATTTATTTGCAGATCCATTTCACTGTGCAGTGAACAAGGCAGAGAGCTTGAAGAAAGATAGTAATTTATAAAATAATTAAAGATGGCATTGCAAGCTATGGGCAGCAGAGTCAAATGACAGCTGCCAGAAAATGTTACTATTTAGATATCTTGGATTAATGACAACATTTAACAACTGAAAGATTTTACTGCCTATTTAATAGGTTGAATATTTTTAGTAATGGACTGAGAATTATTGAATAACTCAGGCCAGGGAAAATCAGTAACTAAATACACTCCATAGTCCACAGACTATTCTATGATACAGTAAGTATTTTTCAAAATAAAAAATCACTCTTGGGAAAAAAAAATGACATTATAGTCTCCTCTCTGGATTCTCAAATAAAAGCTACTGTTGCAAGTATTTTATTCAAAACATAAAATAGAGTGGGTAAGCTCCCAGAAGACAGTATTTAGAAAATACTTAAAGCATCAAAATGAAAAGTACATCAAAAGGCAAACAGCAACCTATTTGTCACAGCAGCACATCAGTAACTTAATTGCATGACAGATTCATCCAGAGCAAACCTGAAAGATGCTAACACAAGTGTCTGATGGGACTCTTTGGGGAGAAAGATGCCACTTCTGGAAAAAATAGACTTTATGGGTAGAAATTGGACTCCCTGTGATTGTTGTCCAGAGATGAGATGGCTGAAAATACAGTTGAGTGTTGTACAAACAGAATGCAATTTCTCCAGTAGTGGCAGCAATTTAATAATATGTTGACTGGGACTATATGATGGCAAAATAAAGCCTCCCAGACACTTTTTGAGAAAGAATCATAAGAAGACTTCACCAAGTCATTTAATTTTTAAGAGTACCATCAAGATCATTTTGTCTATTTGTATGAATATAGCAAAGACAGTGCATGCAGTCTGCAAAGGGCTTTTGAATCCTGTAATCTAATGTCAAAAATGCATTATTACTAAGGAATTATGTTTAATAAAATTATCTTAGCTTAGACATTTGGTTGCTTTAAAAATTGTTTCAGTTTGGTTTATGTTTGTATTTTTTTTAAATAGCAGTAAATATACTTTACAGATATTCAGCCTAGTATATTTCTTAGTAGAGACAAGATAATTAATATATTTTTCCTGTAAAATCTCATAGGATTACCTCCTTTTCTGAGCAGATGCACCAGTTTATATTAGAGTATATAGAAATTATTCTCTGTATTGCCATGTAAGATGAAATTCTGATGTGACATTTGACAACGAAACTTGGTTTGGGTTGATTTTCATGTATCCTACTCTAATTTTGAAGTACAAAACAACCCAAAACAATTACACCAAAATGAAGTGAAGAAAGTGAGGTTTTAGGATGTGTTTGTTCATCAGTAGGTACAGAACATTTGTTGTTCTCAAAGTGGTCTTCATGGGATATTGGGTACCATGTTTGGTTTTGTCCTCTAAAGTTTGTGCCTTATATTTAAACTATCCAAAAATCTTCCTTTGAGCTTTTGTTTGACAAAAAATTGCATATAAATGAAAAAAAAAAAAGTCTTCCTGCATGTTACTTGAGATATCAGTAACAACCCACATATGTGAGCTTAAAGTAGATTTGAAGGCAATAAGTGATATCTGTTTATAGACTGCCTGAAAGAGTGAGTTTCACCCATTCTGAAACCAATGAACCAGCCCTGTCATAAGTGAATCCCTGGAAATCCAGTATCTGGAATGCAAAACCTTTGGTTTTTTTTCCTGTTATGCCTCTACAGATTGGTCTTACTGGAGAAGACACACCATTTCTTCAGAGGTAGTGAACAATATTCCCAGGGTGAAATAAAACAGGCACTGAAAACTTGCTACTTCAGGTATGGATATTTGCAGTTTCAGCATTTTTCTTTTGTTTAGATACTTCATATGAGAGTTGGCCTTGAAAATTTCCTTAGAGATCAATGAACACTGCAAAATAATTGATAGTATATTTTACTGCTATCAAAGCTTTTAATAAAATATGTTCTTAAAAAATATATGCCCTAAATCCTAGTGGAATAAATATAGTTCTTAACAATACTTTCAGTACTTATTTTTTGTTTCTGTCAGCTTCTGTGGAAAAAATTCTTTTTGCAGTCAGAAGATATGTGTGGCTATAAACTTGTTTCTCATTACTTCAGGGTGTGGAGGAACATAAAATATCAGGCACAGACTTTACTAATGATTGCACACTGTATATAGGTATGAGGAATAGAGAAACAGATGCACTGCTGACTTTGAAACAGGTTGAACCATTTAAGAGAAGGAATACATATCAAAACAAACATCAGTGGCACAGCCTTGAGATAAATAATCAGAAATAATCTTCTTCAAGAAAATTTTAAAGATCTTTCCTGTCAGTTGTAAGAGACAAACATAAAAACCATAACCTGTTTTTCCCCTTCTGCTTGCTCCTTTCCAGCTCAATCCTTTCAGACTTCCCAGAAGACTTTCAGTGTGACTGTAACCCTTCCCCAAATATTTTGTCCCAAACATTGTGCCCACAGTTTTCCTTTGCCCATCTCTACCTGCATGTACCCAGAGTTTCAGGGTTTCACTTTATTTCCAACCCCTCAGTAAAGAGTAATTTTAAACAGTTTATGTTATCTCTACATTAACATGCAAAAAAGAGCAAAAAAACTGTTTTGATCATATGCTAAATCTAATAAATATTACTTGAAAACATAACACAAGATGCTCAACTAACAAGTGAGCAGTAATACTCAAAAGTCCCTTGAACTAATACTGCAGATCTCCATCTAAGCATGGGTAGAACAGACCTTATCTAGGCAAGTGGAAGGTAAGAGGCAGATTTTTCTAGACTAGATGATCTTTTGAGTTCCTTTCCAACCCTTAACAGCCTGTGATTCTGTGAAATTCTAGGCCCTCCAAGCATATTTACAGAGAAACAATCAAATCAGCATTTGATCATAAGAACCTCTCTTTCTGCCAACTATTTAGCCAGAGCTCTGAATACTCATAAGCAATTATCAAAACCCACACAGCTGTTTAAGCTGTTGGGTGCAGAACTCATAAATTTTTATTAAAATGTATCTAGGAATTCTTCCATTCCTCTCTACATAAATTTGGTCCTCTATGATAAAAATGAATTAACTGATCTCAACAAGGCATTTGTAAATTTCCAAGTGTTACAGATGATTTAGCAGGAAAAAAAAAAAAGACTTCATATGGCAGATATGCTCTGGCTTTCTGAAAGATAATGAAAGGTCTTATTTTTCACTCTATTAAAAAATTCCTTAAAAATATCTTGCTGCATTATTTGAAAATGTATATGATAATTACATACAGATTACCATCCTTCTCTTCCCAACTGAAAGTAAGGATCACCATAGTACATGGATGTCCAGAGACTTTCTAAATGAAGAAACACTTTTTTGTGTTGAAAAAGCTGGATTTTGTGCAGATAGCTATTGATAGCATTAATAGAATTACTTGTATATACTGTAAAATACTTTTATTTGAACAGGACTCCACTGTTTATAAAGATTTAATGTAATTTTTGTCTCACTATATTATGTATCATTTAAATTTATTTTTTTTTTTTGTAAAAACAACTAGGAGAATTTTGTACATTTTGTTTGCTACATAAGTCTGTTATACCTATTTAAATAACTTCTCTAGTGTCTTCTCCTAGTAATGATGTTCCACATCAGGCTCATCAGATGTTCCACACCTCAACCTGCTCCTTCTTTTAATCCAAGCAACAAAAACAACAACAAGAAAAGAAAAAAAAAAACCCAAACAACAAACCAAAGTCCCCACAAACATACAAACAAAACAAAGAAACAAAAAATGGCTTCTGTCAAAGCAATAGTAAGAGGCATCTATCATCAATAAATGACCTTTTATCCAATTCAAACTGAAATAAAAATTATTTCAAATGGATGATGGTATCACTGTGGGGTTTTTTTGTAGATAGATAAATGTAGGTAACAGGGGCATCGATTAAATTATCTGTCATGCAGGTTTTTTTCTGCAAATCTTTAACTCCACATAATACTCCACAGTTCTTAATTAAATCAAAAACTTTAAACACTAAGAGCTGCTAAGTGCCAGTATCAACCTCAAATGAAACATTTCTGCCATTTTATATAAAATGCAGGCTTGGTATAACATCAGTGAGTCAATTCCTTCTTTTTATTTTTATTTTCTGTTTTTCCTAGTTGGTTCCTCCTGATAGTCAGGACTCTTCACACAAGGCCTGAGCACTAAAACAGGTTTTTCATGGATCTTGAATCAAGCCCAAAGAGATGTGTGTAGTAATTTTCATGTAGACAGCCTGCAAATGGTGTTTTACCATTACTGTTTTCCCAAATAAATCATTTTATTATGCTGTTTAAAGCCTAGGCTCTGGCTTTGAAGTATATCATGCAATGTCATGCCCATTGGACAGGGTTTTACTAGTTGAACAGCACATGAATGAGCAAAAATCCAAGAAAACCTACTGAGTTTGAGGAGCATTCTAATGTAATTCTGTTTCATGCTTTGGAAGATTGGGGGAGATACAATTTAATAAAGTCATCTCTTTACTTGCACTGTTATCAAAATGCAGCTGTTCTTATATCTCATGTGCCAATAGATTTGATCTTTCATTGGCAACCCCAAAAAAAAAAATTCTTAACACAAGATATGCTTCATTATTCAATATTCAACTTTACAGAAAATGGCTTTTTCACATTAGTGAATAAAACATCTGCCAGATATGCTCAAATCCTGCCACTCTCTGGCATAGCTGCTCCCAGGGGAAGCATGGAATCCACTCCCACTGTTGCACAACACTCAACTCTACAAACAGCTGAAAAATACAGAGCAAGGGAGCAAACTTTTCATCAGAAAGTAAGGAACATGTCACTAAATAACTTCTGTTTTGTGTCTCTGACTGTATCTGGCACAACCACAACATGATTTGTATTTGTGGTTAGTATTGTGGTTTGTTTCCATTTTGTGTTCTCTTTTACTGGAGTCATGGCTCTGCCTGTTTTAAACAATATACATAAAGCTGCAGAAAGGAAGGAAAAATACATTCTTATACCACTTAAGCCAGGTGAGAGTCTGGTTCTACTAGAAAGGCAAAAAATTGCTTCCCATTACTGTTAACCTCCTACTTTTCCCTGGAGAGCAGGGAAAAATGCTCTTCAGAGCTACTGTTTTGCTTTTGTCTATATGCCTGTGATCAGAAGGGATATTAAGAGGCTGGGAGAGGGAAGACTTTTATTTCTTACCTCTTTTCCTCACATCTCTTTACACTGTGCTGCCCTGAAAAAGGAGTCAGGCTGCTTTGCAAAGGGCCTCAAAACAACTTGCTCTTTCTCTTTTCACACAGGCATTGCTGACAGCAGAGAAGGAAACTGTAGAAGAGACAGGAGTTTCAAAACAAGACTGCCCTAACTCAACCTTGCAGATTTGCTGTAGCCAAACAAGGTGTGGATAATGTAATTTTGGCCCCATACCAGGTAATCACATCTGTTTGGAGTGGGTGTGATTTGACCAGCACAGGTAAACATGCACATACTTTATGGCACCAGAGCCCTCCAGTTTGCTTCATGGGGAACACAGCAACACTGCTGCTCATCAGAAAGGACAGGGCACCCAGTCTATCCCTGTATTATACTTTTTCCCTTTGAAAACACCAATAAAAAAAAATAAATCACTTTCTTCACTTGCCTAAGGCCCACTTAAAATAGTCACAGAATGACAGTCCCTTAGCAGAGATAAAGATTGAGTGTGCTAGTCTACATACCATGTTAAATTACTATCCTTCTACTGTAGAGTGCAAGATAAAATGTGTGTTTCTGGCACAGGGCACCTCAAAATGCCAAATGCTATATAATAGTGGTGTAAAAACGTACTTGAAACTACACAAAGAAAGAAGAGAGTATTAGTCCCAAGGAATTTAAAAGGAAGTGCAATCATAATAATGGGATTCAACTTTTTTTTTTTTTTAAGTGCAATGTAAAAGCCCTGATACAAAACTTACACCCAAGAGAATTTATTTTTTTTTTTAAGATCATGTCAAAACGTGTGGGATCATAAAAACTTGAAATCTGTATTTCTGTAGCTATTCACAGATAGCTTTTTATCCAGTTTGAAATTTATACTTTAAAGACACAGGCACCTGCACACAGTCATACATGCAGAAGAGCTAAAACTGTTGTTTGAATTTTCCTTTAATTATTCCCATCATATATCTTTTTGTTGATTTATATACATATAAAATCTCTACAGTTTGGGAATACTTTTGAAAAGGAATGCATCTGAGTCATTCTGGAAAGAAAAGCAAAGGGGAGAAAGCCCAGGAGCAGCATCTGTATTGTTTTGTGAGTCAGACTGGGTTTTGGACAAGCATTTGCTTTGCTGCTCCTCCCTTGCCCTAAGGAGGTGCAATGGTGGGAGCCAAATGGATGGTTCAATGTTGTTCATTAGTGAGACTCCAACAGCCACAGTTAGCAGAAGGTCAGGAGATATGTGTGGCACCCTTGAGAGTGCAGTGAGAGACACTTTAGCATGACTTGTCTGAGCAGGGCTTGAAGTATGGGTAGACCTGACATCCACAAATGGGAGAGGCACAGAGAAAAGAATGTTTTCCTGGCTTTTCTCAAAGGTCGTGTGGTGCTTTTTTGACTGAAAACATTAAAGAAAGGAGTCATGATCAAAGAGAGAAAAGGAGGCAGGAGAAGCCTGCTTTGCACAGTTTGTCCTTATCCCTTACAGAAAAGTGCCATATTGATCAGCTGTCGGGCTGCTTTGTACATACAAAAAGTAGGACTGATCTGGTTGTTGATCCTAATCACAGTCAAATACAGATAACACATGACATGGGGGTAGGGCTTGCTTCTAGACTGAGTTCTGCTCTTCTAAATGAGCATCTCAGAGTTGTAACCCATGTATTGAATTGAAGATCTGCTTTTCATGAAAACTTAAATTTTCACACGACTCACAAGGACATAATCTCATTAGACAAAAGATGATGATTTAATTCTTCCAGCAGTGTATTTCATTTAAATAACTATCTATATCCTATACAATTTTTGAATGTTTCTTTATTTAGTGTCTTGTGCAATAGCTGTCACATTGTTCACTCAGCACATAACTTTGATTTTCTGTATGTCTCTGTAGTACTCAGTTATTAGAAAAGAGTATTTCCATTGTTTTACATTTCCCCAGAGTATACTCTCCTTTACTGGAGTACAAGGAGGTGAGAAGAACCAATCAAGCAATCATGATACTGCATGTATTTGAGGTCTAGACATGGTTAATAGGACCACTGGCCCAAGGTGAAAAAGATCTGAACAGATATCCAAGATTTGGTAAAAATGTATTAATAATTGGGAAATACCTCCCCCCGTGCTTTCTTACACATGTTGGTTCTTAAAAAGGAGATAGCATTTTCTTATCTCACAGCAACACAGGAAAGATAAAGTCTGTTTGTAAGGATGTGGTGTTCCAGAGAGGAGGATGTAGGTAGATAGCAGGAATCACTTCCTGACCTCTACTCCCCTACAGGGAGTAGTGGGAAATGGATGAATAAGCACAGGAAGAAGAAGACATTCATTTTTGTGCTGATATAAAATATCTGCAAATCTTATTTCTAAAGAAAGAAAAATTCTCCACAGGGCAGATGCTGCTTTCTGGGAAGCTTTTTTGCTTTGTTTTGTTTTGTTTGGTGTGGGTTTTTTTGTGGGTTTAAAAAATATATTTATTTTTAAAGTATACTGGTCAGATGGGAAGGTGGTGAATTGATCTAGTCATCAGAATCAGTGCACAAGCATGACATTTAGTCACATACATTGAACACCTTGAAGTACTATTTAAGAATAGGATGCCTAAATAGTTCCCTCACTGACTGTGAGGGGATAGAAATAAAAGGGTTTCCTGTCAGCCCATTGCAGCACTTTTAATCCATCTGCTCCATTTACTGAAAGGACTGGTCAATGCTGGACATGCTTCCAGCTCTGTGCTTGACTGAGGATGAAGGGCTTGAGCCACGCCAACACAGGACAGCCACTGGGCTTCCCTCCACCTTGTTTTTATCCTCAACCCCTTTCTGTGCCACAAATGTGTAATTTTACACTTAAGGCTGTGTTGTCATAAGTTTGAAAATGGTTAGCCTAATCTTTTGAACCCTTTTTCTCTTAATTTTTGTGGCTATTTATGAATTAATTGTCTGCCCTGGTATTTCCCTGTAACTATGCTAAGGTAGTTGATATGCCCTGCTTCAGGTTCAGTATTCAACTTGTCATTGAATGAGAATCTGAGACAGCAACAACTTATATTGATTTGGCTTCCAAACTTCTACATTGTAGATATTGAATTCTTAGGCAATTTCACATTAAAGCTAACCTCATGAAAATAACACCATTTGGATTATTTTGTCCTTAAAACTTTTTCCTAACGTCTCTCTCCTTTGTACCACAGTGGCAGCCCATATTTTTTTCTCTACTTTCCACAAACCCAACCTCACCCCTCTGCTTCTATCCACTTACTTTTAATTCTGTCAGCTGTTCACCTGTGATTATCTGCGAGCTGGCATTTACCTAGTACCAAGGAAGGCAAATGCATATACACAGGCAGCCAGATGCTTTTCATTATTGCTATTTACAAAGGAGACCAGAGCCGTGCATGTGACAGTTTGCAAGCCTCTTTCTGTATACTAGATTCTGTGTATTTCTCCAACATAATCTCTTGGTTTAAGGATGAGCAGTTGTTTTTTTTCAGACCTTGTCATTTCTTGATCAACACCATGTGCGAGGTGTGCTTGGAAAGGGCAAATTCCCCTACAGGGAATCTAGGGCTGCTTTGGAGTATTTTTATTGTTGTGGACTCAAAGGCTTGAACCTCTATCAGTGTCTGCTGCTTTGTGACAATTTTGCTCTGCACCAATTACTTTCTCCCTGTGGGATTTATACCTTTTTATTTTGCCTTTTTTAACACAAAAATTCTTCACAGCAGACTGTGAGATCTTCCAGAGGAAGCAAAACACCACCAATACAAAACACCAAATGCCAATACAAAAGCCTGCTTCCAGCATGGATTTAAGATGTCACTTCTTTATTCCAAAAAGCACAAGATGTATAAATGCAAATGTCAGAACTGCCTGTAGCAGAAACCACAATAGGAAACAGTATGTTTGCTATACCTGAATAAAAAGATCAGCTGGAGAAATGAAAACAGATTTTTTTTTCTCCTTAATAAGAAGGGCTGCCAAATCAGTTATATTGAAACAGAAGAGAGAGATATGACTTGCTTGTACACATACAGGCACACAGATTTTCTGTTGGGCTGTGGCAATGTAAAATAGATTCTTAATTTAAAAGAGAAAGCTTAGACAAAGAGTACTCCAAAAGAAGACACTTTGTCATGATTTCTGATCAATAAATTAAATTTATACCATTAGAAGGGGTCTCTCTGTGTCTACAAATGAACAATATGCCATGACATGCACACGATTTTTTTCTACCTATCATATGAAATAACAGTTGTTTGCAGGCAGGATAGTTTCTAATTTATTTTTTCTAATAATCTAGGCACTGAGTAGCTTATAATACTTATTGACTGTGATTCTTCCAGATCAATAGCATATTGTCAGAACAATCCTTCAGTGGTTCCATAAAACAACAACAACAAAAAAATCAAGTAGTATTGGTCATATGGGAACATCAACGAAAAGCTTCTTAATATTCAATCATCATGTAACTATAACTATAATTAGGGTGTAGCACATCTAAGTCTCTTCTTAGCAAGTTGGTCTACTGAGGGTAATGACATGATTCCAAGGCAGATGAAGTGAATAACCTCCTGAAAATGCCATGCTCTTTTCAACTGCTAGCAGGTCATAGTACCCCACACAGCCCAAAAGAACCCTGACTGAACTATTAACCTGTGTATGACTTTTTTGGGGAGGAGGTTGGAAATACTTATTAGGGAGCCAAAAATGCCAATTTGCTGACAAGTTCCTGCAGCAGGATCATCACCACTTTCTCATATTGAAGCTTTTTTAAAAAAAAAGGTTTCCCTTTGTTGGTTTCAGAACCTTTTTGGCTACAGGTGTGTCACATCTTCACGTGTTTCTTAAAAATGTGAGGGTTGTAGTTAAAATATTTTTAATTAATATTGAGATTCTTCATTAGAATATTCATATGATAGAAGAATATCTGTGTGGCGAATCTTGTCTCCGGAATAATGAATTCAAGAAAAATACCAAATATTAAGGAGATAACTGCCAAAAATGCAAGGTTTTGCAGTTTTTAGGAATTTGAGATGCTCTTAACTGTTAGCTGAAAGAGGCTGAAGCTGTTGGTATGAAGCAGCACAGTTAATTTGTTTCAGTGATTTAATTTGGTGCTGAACTCCCTTATACTCACCCAGGGAATCTTTCCATTCACTGCTCTGGGTTTTTGGCCATGCCTGTGACAGAAAAAACAGTCCACTCTCTTCTGTTTGTTTTTTTTTTTCAGACTAATATCCTAAACTTGTTGCATCTTCTTACGCAGGCTACACAGAAAACAAGCTTAAAAGAAATATATCTTCCTCAACAGCAGAAACATAATTTAATCAATAACAATTAATATTCTGAGACACAGCAGTGCCTGTTTGTGATTCAAGAAAATCTTCTGGGCTGTTAGGACAATATTCTGAGTAAACAGGTGAGCAATAGGGCTCCTTGAAGCATTTAATATTTTCATTTTCATCTTCCTAAGACCCAGAATAATTGTACACATTTATTCTCTTAAGGTTTTGTAAGCAAGAGCAAATAAAGCCCAGTGAAATGTTTTCTGTCACCTAGACAGGTGTTACTTCAAGCTAACAAAAGAAATAATAAAAATACCCAAAACATCCAGAGGATAAATGCAAGCCTTGCTCACTAAATGGCCATCTGACATCCCTTTTCACAGTTTACCCCTTGAGCAAAGGTCTCTGACAAAGATAAGCTCACTTTGCAAATGCTTACTTTATAGCCAGCTACAGTGAACTGTGCTAAAGGCAATATTTGAAGTTAATATTACTGTGCAAATTTCTTGGTGATTTTGAGATAGCTAGAAAGATGTTTCTATCAGAGTAATACTTCTGTCCAATCTTCTGTCCATATTTTTCAAATCCACTAGAACTGGGAAAAAAATTATGAATACTATAAGAATAAGAAGGCAAAAAAGTCAAATAAGAACTCAAATGCAAAGCTAAAAAGTATTTGTTCCTATTTTGTAAGAAAATACTTGTTAAAGACCTGTGCTTTAATAGGTTA
Source organism: Corythornis vintsioides (assembly GCA_025447755.1). Classification (NCBI taxonomy): domain Eukaryota; kingdom Metazoa; phylum Chordata; class Aves; order Coraciiformes; family Alcedinidae; genus Corythornis; species Corythornis vintsioides. The sequence goes on from JAOEGS010010707.1 coordinate 101,010, forward strand.
TGTGGTTTATAATTAAATACATGTATTATGCATACTGTCAACAGGTTGCATAACTTGATGTAATAGTAACCCTGAAGTGTATATA
>JAOEGS010010707.1:101387-122886 GCA_025447755.1 Corythornis vintsioides
ATATAGTCCATTTACATTTGAGATCCATGTTTTATTGAGTTTGGCTTGGATGGAGTCAATTATCTTAATATTTTACTTATTTTTAATTTGCTTGCATGCAAAGCTTTTGCTTTACCTATTAAATTGTCTTTATTTCAATTGACAAGTTTTCTCACTTTTACATTTCTACCTCTCCACCCCTTGAGGGGGTAGTGAGTGAGTGGACGAGTGGGGCTGAGCTGCTCATGGGTTAACCCACAACATACTTGTTTTAGGGTCAGCTAGATCCATTTTCCATTTTTAGCATAGAAGAAAATGCATGAAAATAAAATGACATTAATTCCATTGTCATCTACACAAACCAAGGGTGTTCTTACAAACGGTCTCAGTGAAGTTGTCTAATAAAAAAGTATTTTTTACTCTCTACTCCTTCTATCTTTCTAAATCAGATTTTAAGTTTCTGTCCTCAAGACTTTTTTCTTCAAGAAATGGTTAAAACAATACACCCAAAATTGCAAAAGAGGATTCTCAAGCTTACTACCAGATCAGTGTTCTCAACATTTCCAGAGATGATCACGTATTTATACTCACTTGTGAGTACAAACTGTTTAGGCATCTCTTAATCCAATTTTGACTTATGAATGCACAGCTTGCTTTCAGAAATATGCTTGCATGTGTAATTAAAAGATATGGGGTAATGCTTACAGCTCCTGCCAAGGCATTTAGCAGAGAGCACCCTGGAGAAGGAGATGAAAGCAAGCAAAGCAGAAGCCAGACAAATTGGAATATGGGGCAGCAACAGCAGGAGCCAGGAGCATATAAAAGGTTAATGCAACATTCCTGAGAGTAAGATGGGGACTGTGTCCTGAGCAGGGCTTAGAACAGGTCCTGAGATGCTCATGAAACAAACTGTTAAATGCAAATTACCAAGATAGAGTTCTATTTCAGGACTTGTGGCAACCTCATAAATCATATTTGCTTTTCTCTCATGGTTTATGATATCTTTGGAAACCCTTGATGGAAATATAACCTCATAAGTGAGATACCTGCTATTTATTCTCTACCTTTTTTATACAGCCAACAAATATTTATTTATGGCAAGCATGACTTACATCTAGTACATTTGAACTCAAGGACCTCCTGAGATAAAAAGTATAACAATAATCTGCAGTTTGACAAGCCCACCAGAATAGTTTTCACAGTGATGGAGGGTGGGAGCAGGGAGGGGAGGAGGGAGTGCATTTCTTTTGTAGATGTGCAAGGAAAGGAAGGAGATCAGGTGCAGGTTTAGGTTGGGCTGGAGAGAAGCAATGCAAATCTGTTTTCAGAGAATTGCAGTCACACAACTCCTTAAAACCAGTGGGAGATGTTTGGCTAAATTCCATGCAACACTGAAATTTGAGGGGAAAATCTTTAGCCATTAGATGTGATATAATTTAGTTTGAAAGCTTAATGAGAGAGAGAAAATAGCATTTGGGGGGCAAGGCATTTGCATAGCCCACTTTATCTGCAGGTGTCTAATTGGTAGTGATACAGGTTTCATTAGAATACACAGCAGGCTGTGGAGCTATCTCAAATGCCACCAAAGATAAATGTATTTTGTTATCAGCAAATGGAACTGCTTGCACCAGGAACTAACACTAGAATATACTGTGTGATACCTTTACTGCCTCTGTGCTTTCATCAAGCTCTGTAGAAAAATTAGAGCACACAAAGAATTAACACCCTGTACATTGGAGAGAAACTAGCTTAAAAGCCAGAAATATGGAAATATAAAGTTGTGGTGGATAAAAGCAATTTATTTTTTTAATTATTATTCTGTGTTTACTCTAGTCCTTGCAGAAGGAAAGGAGGCAGGTGGTGCAACAGAACCACTCTCTGAAGCTAATGGGCTTCTGTACTTTCAAGACACAGTGTGAGAAGATAAAGAAGGTTTATACTAAATCCTGCATGCAGGAAATTAATGCTAGATGTACTGTTCACTTGCAAGTATTTTTGCATGGAAGATATTAAGGGTAGCTGCCCAAGGAGCAATTGGTCCTTGGCTTGGAATGGATAAGAATTACAAGTCACAAACCATGAGGAAATACAATTTTTGGACAACCTCCACTCCCTAAATCTTTGTAAAAATTGAGTGTGATTGTAGATACAGGTGTGTAAAACAAGTGGAAGCAAATGTAAGGATACTGTGGTCTTAAACCCACAAATATTAAAGAAACTGGACAAAAGCATCCAACTAATCAAAGCAAAAGTGAAATAGGGGTAAAACAGGAAAGCACAGAGTTGCAGAGGTAAAGTATCCTAAATAAAGTTAACACCATCCACCTCAAACATTTATTTTTGTGTGTGTATGTGTTATACTTTAAATTGTGAGCACTTTGCATGGGAATTCTCTCCCTTGTTTGTACAGCACAGCACTTGGCAGAGCAAGTCTTTGTCAGTGACTGATAATTCCAGGCAATATGCTTACACAAAGAGGTGGCCTTAATAAAAAAGCATCTAGGGTCATTAATAAAAACTTATCTGGCTAATTTATTATTAATCTGGAATTCTTGGGTGTTTTTAGAGAAACAAAGAGGAGCTTTTTTTATTTTGTATCTATTCTTCTAGGAGTAAGGAAATGGAAAAGTATTATCAGAGGTGCAAAAAAACTTTTACTATACCCTCCATATGAACACAGGTAGGCATTTCCATCAGGCAGAAGGTGATTTCTTATCAGAGGCATACAAGTTGGTTTACGTGTCCAGTAATAGAATCTAGTGGGGTTTCTTTTTGGTTTTGCTTTTGGTATTTTTTTATTCCTTCAGGAGATGACCAGGCATTTATAATGGAGAGACAGCCAGGCACCTCACTGACTGCATCAAAGGATTCGTGAGCACAGAGATGGAGAACCTGACACATCTACTGTGCCCACGTTTGCTCTCAATAACCAGGTCTCCTCATGGCTCTCCTGGGTCTCCTGGCTGCCAAGCAGTGAAAAACTGCCAAAGCTAAATGTGCCATCCACTTTGAGTTCCCACCAGTCCAAAGATTAAATGAGAATTTCTTAGGTGACTACTACTAACATTTCTTCAGGCTTTTTTTTTTACTTCATATTAACCACCTGCCTGCTGAGACCTGCCACAGATCCTACACAACATCATCTGTCTTTGGAAAACCATTATTTGAAATTACAGCTGGTGTTTCACATATACTGCCTGTGTGTCCCAAATCCCATTTCTTATGTATTAATTAGCCTGTAAATACATATTTAAAGCTCTGTACTTACAGGAATTTCTTTAAATTAGTTTTCTAAGGAAAGAAAAAGAAAAAAAAAAGCTTCCAGCACCCTACTGCCTGTTATTTTTCTTTTTCTGTATCACCCCTTCTTTACTTCTGCTATGTAATTTTTGAGCATGCTAGCAGATTTCAACCAAATCTTTAATTCTGCTGGCTGTTTTAGACTAATTCAGGTCCCTAAAATGAGGAAGACAGAACCCCTATAAATTCAAGAAGAAAGATAATCAGAATTTTTCACAGACTAAGTTACATAGGGCATGTGTTGATCACAAACACATAGTGTGAATATCTTACATTCAAAAATATGTTACTAATTTTTACAGAAGCACACATATTTCTGTTCCTATTGTACGTTTAGATCAAGAGATGAAGAAGAGCTTGAGGGGTACTTTTTTTTCTCCAAAATTTACCTATATTAAATTCTGAGAATTAACACTGGATGCAAGTGAGTACATACAAAGGAGTCACTTTGAAAAAAAAATATTAATTATAATTGTCATGAAATACTCTGTGAGACTCAAGAGCAATATTGCTTGGAAAGAGAGCAATAAATTAGAGTAAAAATGCTTTAAAATGAATAATTATCATGCATTAAGCTGAAAAAAACAGGGGATGGAAATATCCATGCTCTTCAAAATGTCAAGTTGAACACCTTGCTGTGAGCCAGACTGCTTAATGTATGGGTGGCTTTCAGCTCTGAAATTCTAATGCATAAAGGACAGCATGACAGGATATTATAACTTTTAAAAGATAACATGAAAATTGTAAGATTTCATTAACATTAAATAATTTACTAACATTTCTGAAGAAATCAATTTTTGAAGTCTGATACTTTTATCAAATGAACACAAGTTAAAATGTCACATGCCTGAGACCACTGCTGTGCTCAGTGTCTTAGTTAAGGATACAAAGTCTACATTCTCTGTGCTCAAGGATATAAAAGCAAGCCTGAAATATATTTTTTTTATTAATAAAATAAATCTTGTTAATCTGTTTATTTTAAAACTGAGTTTCCTTTTGTTATTTTTCTTGCAGCTCCAAAAGTCATGGTAAAGCCTGGTAAAAAAATCTTTTTCAGCTCCAAATTTTTGCCTCAAATTAATTGTTTTTGTCAATATAGTTGCATAAAAGAAAAAGAACAAAGTTTTATTTACATTAAGGTATAAGTAATTGTTGACTGTTCTGTTGAAAGGCATAATTTTGGTACTATTTCTTGGGATGAGTAATGTCTGACTTTATGGAAAGCATCCTCAAAGACAGGAGAAGTGATTAGAACCAGACTCCACAACAAACCATGTAAAACAAACTTTGTGATCCTTTCTTCTAAATATAGCCCTGATTGTGGAAGCCCAGACAAATCTGTTCTTTTAGCAATGTTGTCTTTTTTTTTTTTTTTTCTTTTCATAAAGGTAGTTTGATAAAAGTAATCAGTTTAATACCATGACTTTGCTTCCAAGCCCTAGGTTGCTGGAGATGATTGCGTTTGCATATGCAAATGTAATTTCTTCCTGTCTGGATGCAGATAGTTGCAGCCCAGCCCTCAATACACAGAGTGAACAATGAATGATTCCACAGTTTGGGTAAGATTTCAAAACAGCTGTACATCCTAATTTTCAACATACATCCCTAGAAATGTGCACACAATCAAGTCTTCTCCTGTAGAATGGAGTTACTATTTTATTCAGTAGCACACAAATGTAAAGGCAAGTAAGAGGCATTAAATGCCACTAGGATTTCAGGAAATTGCAGAGCATTGAGCTCCTTGGAGATAAAGCCCAAGATTACCAGAAATGTAGTTGTTAAAAGTCAGAGGGGAGTGTTAATATGGTATTTCATTTTCTGGAGAACAGAAGAGAAAATTTCAGATAGTTTCCCACTGTCCAGTGGCATTTTGCAATGGTATGCAGTCTTGGCTTAACTACTTCAGGTGATGAGATCTCCTCCAGTTATTTGGGAAAGGTTAATTACTTCTGTTTTATAAATAAGCACTTTTAATTTATCTACCTAGAATTTCCAATAATTATTTTTTACTGTGTCTTTGTTTTCTCTTAGATTAAAAAAGAATTCTGCTAGAAATTCTCTGGCCATCATCCAGTTAGTTTTTTGGGGTTTTTTTAAACAAACTTAATACACTGAGTTGATTATATTTCTTGCTACATTTTATGAATCACTTCCTACTCCCCTCTTGTTCATTACAGTTCTAAAAATGTCAACAGCAAAACTGCATTCAGGAGACAGCCATTTTCAAATCAATATTCTATATCTGTAGGTCATGTTTATCCTCAGAGGTATGGTGTCTGAGATTTTTCTTAATCTCTTATCCTTCCAAGTTCTTACCAGCAACAATGCTACCCAAGATATTCTCTCATCTCACAGGAATAACCTGAATTTTTTTTCCCCCTAGATGCATGTATTTGCATTTTTCAAATAAGCCTGCTTCACCAAGTAATCCAGAATAATCCATAATGCTAACTTGACCCTGTAATTATTTATCAGTTAAGACAGCAAAAAAAAATTTTTTTCAGTTGCTGAAATATGCCAATAATATTGTGAGGTAGCAAGAACTTGTAGTTATTCATAGAGATTTTTTTTTTTTTCATTTTCTAAATCAGATTTGAAATTAGTAATTTCTGATGTTATTTGTCAGTGCAAAAATAATGCTATGGCTGACTGGAATAAAGAATGTATATTAACCTTTAATTTACTTCTGACATAGTGTCTTTATCTAAGACACACAAAAGCAATCCACTGCTGCCATAAGGAAAATGCTTTCTCTAATATTACCAGCTAGAATGTATAACAAACAGGGGACTTTGGATTCACCTTGACAATGACCAAATTATTTTCCTGTTCTCTTAGAAATTTTTTTTCCCAGAGTTAGAACTAAAGCAAAAATCTTTCCAAGCACAGAGATTTAGGAAAAGTGTGTGTGTATTCTGCATGCACCTATATGCATATTCTGGTCTGTACTTGGGATGTGCAACTGCACTCTTTTAGATGATGTTGTGAATCACATGGTTCATAAGATTACCACAGAAATTGTCTGAGGGGGGTTTGGCTCTAAAGGTGCCTATTTTTCTATCTAGCTGTTGACAGAAGCTTGTTAACTTGAAAGGAAATGCTGCATCTCACTGAATCCAGCTGTATAAATATTTTAACAACATCATGTTTCCCCTAGTGCTGCAGCACACAGTGTTTTCAGCTTCTAAGCACATAATATTTCAGTTGGGAGAGGAAGTAAGAGAAAGAAGAGTGAACATGTCTAGTGGTGAAAGGAGGGTAGCTGAGGCTCAGTCAGATAAACAATCAAATGGCTGTTTAACAAATTACCAGCTTGGCACTGCAACTAATTTTATATTCCTTTTTTTTCAGTCCCACTATGGTATTTTTTTTTTATTCAATGCTAAGGTACATTAGTGGAACCTATTTTTATTAATAGTATCTGCAAGTATGCTTCATCCAGAGTAATTACTATAATCAATGGCAATTTCAGTTGGAAATAATTTACTCCAGAGAATCTTCCTTTCAAAGTAAGAAACTGCTGTAGGTGCTCTTAATTTCCAACAAAGTGTTTAAACCAGCCTTCATATACAATTCAGAGTGGGCTTTTGAAACAAGAAAGAGAAATCTAGTTAAGGTATTAATAAATTCTGTGTCAACTGTGGTAAAGCAGCACACTGCTCCAGCATTCAGAATGAGAAAAATACTTATTTTGAGACTACTCAGTTTTAAAATATTTTGGCTGTTTTTATACCAAATGTAAAGGCCCATTTGCAGAGCTGATACAAAATAAGACAGAATGTTTTTTTGGTGATAACTGTGGAGCTTTATAGAGGCAAATCCTATGCATAATACTCCATTTCCCATTCACTTGTTGCAGGAATGGTAACTGGAATCCCAGGAATTGTAACTCATGCCACAATCTTTCATTCATCTGGGAAAGTCAAAGGCTTCCATGACTCAAGACAAGCTCCACACACCCCCAAGAGGTGTCTTTGCATTTTATGTCCATACAAATGAATGGAATTATGAAGTGAAGCCTCTTTGATTTTCACTTCATTAATTTGTACCAACACAAAACTATGCAAACCTATAAAATCTGGGTGTTTTTTATGGTTTTCAAGGGATTGAAGATCACTTTGTTGTACTAAAATCTCACAGAAGATAAATTCCATGGTTTTAACTCTACAAATTAAAGAATACTGAGAACTCCAAACCCATATGATTGATATTGTTACTCTTTATCAATAAGAAACTGGTCTGACCAGTTATGGAAGAGTTCTTAAATATTAATAAAACACTCTCTTCTCCTGCTTTAACCCAGGGAAAGCAAAGCTTTCTGAGGCACTATTGCAACATTGGTCTTTTAATACCATATGACTTGTGATAAATTATTGACTACATTTTTCTAAATAATGTATCCTCATCAGTTCAAGAAATTCAGTAAAGCATGGTAAGACCATCTGCCACGAGTTGAAATCCTGAGGGTGTGGTCCTGTACATTCAGAAAGCAAAGCCCTTCTAGCATTGAATTAAACATTTCTGAAGCAATGAACATAGTCCTGTTGCAAAATACCTTAACTTGCAAGACACTGAAGCCATATGAAGGACAGAGAAGCCCACATCTCAATCTTGGCCTTAATGGATTGTGACTGGGATTGTGTTGTCTCCAACCCTGACTTCTGTCACGTCCTGCTCTTCACCTGGATGGACACTGGGTCTGGCCAATTAATTCTTCTCTAACAATGGCAACAAGACCTGTTATACTGCAATGCTTTATAGTTGCAATTGGTTTCAACAAGTGCAAGAGACAACGTTAGGAAAGCAAGATGTGATTGTAAGCTGCTTATTGCTCTGTGATCTATTTCCCCTAGTCTTTTATTCTGAACAAACTATGCTATGATCTAAAAGTCTGACCATCCCTAGGCAACTCTGACACTGCCTGAGAGGGAGCACAGCTGTTGGTGCTGGACTCACACAACCCTGTTGGGATAATCAGAATACAAGAAGCCTTGAAGGGATGGCTAGTACAACTTTGACACCCTCTTTCTACCACTGGATATCTTCCTTCTAATCATGCTGATCTTGATATCTGTAGTGGAAACACTTAGTGTTTCTGTCCTGCTGCTTGAGCTCTTGGAGCTCAGCCAGGTACTCTTGTTCTTCAGCAGGATTTCTCACCTTTTAACTTTTACCCTGCGTAGCACGGCCACCTTTATTTTCAAGTAACTTCAGCGTGGTTAAATTTGTTTATTTGAAGTAATGATTCCTGGAAATCAGTGTTACAAATCTCAGAAATGACTTGACTGGGGTACTGCTTTAAAACTAACTTAGTAGTCTTCCAAAGTGATTGATGTTGTGTAGCCTCACTAACAGAAAACTAGGTGGCAACATTAGAAAGCCAGAATGATGGGTCAGACCAAAAATGCATTCTGCTTTGTGTCCTGTCACTGTTAGGGGACAGAAGCAGGTGCCCTGGGAGGCTGTTAAGAAGGGGCAAATGCACTGCTTTAAATTCCTGAAAAACTTTTGCAGCACAGTGGATTATATGCATTCAAGAATCCATGCCAATGGTAATGAAAATTGGGATAAATTATCTAGGGCTTGTGGTAGGTCTTGAAAAACTAATAAACAGATTTGACAAACATGGTAGAAATTTCCTAGGCATAGTAATGTGGCAGCTGTGGGGCTACATATGTTACTGAGACCCATTTCTGCTTCAAAAGTAAACCAAATATATATATATTTTTTTTAGAAAATGGTACCATTCTAGACTTTATTGATGAAATCTATTTCACTAACCTTTACGTTTCATTTAAATCTGAAACCAACCTTTTAGTTTCATTTAAATCTGTACTAACTGATGATTTCTAGAAAAAAAAAATAGAGATATATTATCTTTAACTTGCTTTTAGGTTAAGATTAATTGCTTCTGGAGAGAATCTTTCTTGCTATTCACTATGAAGGGAGTCTGGAGTGATTTATGTTTAGACTGGGTTCCCAATGTTGGACACAGATCAATTTTCCCTAAAAGACAGGTTATATACAATCTATTCTCTCTTACATGGCAGCACTCAAGTGTTTGCCAGCCATTTGATATTTAGAAAGTTATGTCTAGCCACGTTGTCTCACTGACTTCCTAACTGTCCTTTAAAAGGAGTAATAATGAACTTCATCTTCCTATTCTCATTTTCATACCCTCATCCCCCAAACCAGCTACAAATAGAGATTTAATTATTTTTTACCACTACTTTCCTGTTGATGCAAGTTTGCTTTGTTTTCCTGGAAATCAGGATTACAGGTATTCTGAACCTCTCCATGCTTCCTGCTGCTCGGTTCCAATATGTTGCTTTATTTTCCTATTAATCACCCTCTCTTCCTTGCTGTGAGTGCTAGCAGGCAGATCCCTTCGACTTTGTTTCATGCATTGTGAACTACCTAATTACATTAGAAGATCTGTGCTTTACAAGTCTGAATTGTTTCTTTATTTATAAGAGCTATTTACAAAAGTGGTAGATGAACAGGAAGAATTCTAGTCCTGTGCACAAAGGCTGGCCTCCTGCTTCTTCCTCCAAACCTCTCTCTTTCTAGCAGTTGGTGCTTCTTCACATAAATTTCAAGCATGCTGCTCCTGTCCAGTATTAACAAGATGTTTGTGCATCTACTTCAGACAATGGCCTAGATGTTTGGAAGAGCAAGATGAGGAATTTTACATCCGTTTTTGAAATACATTTATTGAAGCTCATAAAGCTAGACTGAAATTCACCATAGACTGATTCACCAGAGCTGAATCACTGTTTGCACTACAATAGAAAATCCCAAGGAGGGTGACTGTGCTACTTATGTACAAACAATCCAATAGAGGCAGTGGAGCCTTTCTGCTTCAGTGACAATTCTTCTTGTCATTATTACAGGAATTCCAGTTTGATCCTCGTTTTTCATTGATACAGACAAATAAACTTATTTAGTGTGTTTGATACAAAAGAAAGTTAAACAAGCAAACAAACAAACAACAAGAATATATGATTTCTAAACCAGCCAACAGGAGCCATTCCCAACACTATACTGTACTTGAAAAGATCAAAATCTTTATGTGGCTGTATTTTGAAACAAGGTCCTTAAAAAGCAAAACAAAAACAAAGCAACAAGGAAACCAAAACAAGAAAACCAAACCACCAACAACAAAATTACCAAAACCAACATTTTAAAACAGTAGATTATTTATCCTGCAGTGATTTACAGACCTTATTTTTGCTTTCCATGCAATAACTCTTTAGTGAATAATAACATAAACCAGTCTGGGGACAAGGACTTGGACTGGGTCTTCTGCCCCTTAAGGGGAGTAATCTAACCTTTTGACTAAGGAGTTAGATGCTTTTATGTTCTTTTCTAAGCCTTATAAAACTTGTATAAATTGCTTCACTATCGTACAGCTGTGGTTTTCCCATTTTTTTTTTCTCTGTTGTTCTGTGCCCTGCTTAGTAAAAAAAAATTTCCATGGAAGCATTATCAGGATTTGAAGACTTGAAATCTGATGTAGAAACTGATAACTCAGGTTTTACATCACAGGGAAAATGCTTTAACTGTTACACTATTCCTAAAAGATAAGAATGATCATAATTACCTAAATACTTTTCAACAGCTGACTTTAAAATGAATGAAGCATCATCCAGTGGGCATTTACATAACTTCTGTATACTTCATCTTGAATAAACTGTGATGTTTAATGTTCAGCCCTGAATTAGAAACCTACATTCTCACATCACTGGGTTGTTTTTTTACTTGCTACTATATTGTTCTTATAAAAACTTTTATTACACAGGTCAGAAGAAGCACAATTCTTGGATGATAATTGCCTTGCAGTAAAATTGTGTTATTAATTTTAGCCTTTAGGAATGAGTTCCCTTCTAGCTAATTTGAAAAATACTGCAAAAAGGCTTTAAAGAGCAAGTCCTATTTCACCAACATTTCCAGTGACCTTATATGTTTATCCAAGTATTTTTCAACTCTTCATCTCTACCTTTTCACTCTCAGTTATTGAATTCCAGAAAGAAATATGAGACATTAATATCTCAGCTGCAAAAACCAAGACTGAATATTACTGAGTTTTCTTATAAAACGTGGCATTTTCATTAAGATCCCTTTCTTTCAACTGAAAAAATCATGATTTTGTATTATCTGTTCTGTTAAGAGTGTTGCAGCATGTGCCTAGGAAGTAATACAGTTTAGGAAAACAATTCAATATGATGGCTGGCCAAAGGCAATTTATACATTTGTTTCCTTGTTGGCAGGTTATATTTTTAGCAACAAGTTCTGAACCTGAAGCATCAGTGCAAGTTTTCATGGTAACATAAGGGAGAGAAAGGCTGTTTTGTGTAATCTTAGCTACAAGGATGGCTGAGTCTGTTAAGAACAAGAGGTAGATGTTTGTGCTAAATTCAATGGACTGTCATGAGAAAGTAAAAACCACTTCAGCAGTAAGCAGATGGAACAAGAAAAGTGAAGTGAATGACAAACTGTACATTTGGCTTATGATGTGGTGCAGAATTACAGATACTGTCTCCCTACCTGAAAACTGTGTGCACTGTGCAGACACAGGGAATGGTGAACATCTTTTTGACCATGATGTTTGCAGTTTAGCTTCCCTTGCTCTCTGGAATGTGTACTGTATTGCAGAAAAATTACTTTTAAAATAAAAGTTTTTTAATTTCCATAAATTAAAAATGACTATTTCTCCTTTCATGAGAAAACACCTATCTGGTCCTGGCCCCTAATATTAGTAAGAAGGTGATAAGGAATCTCTTATTGGTGAAATACTGTTCAAAGTGAGAGATATTTCTCTTGTCCTACCTCTGACAGATCTATGTGTACTGTGCCATCGTGAAAGATATTCTTAGCCACTCTGTTTTCTCAATGAAGTGTGACTGGGAGACGTGCTCAATCCTAGGCATGAACTTTCTGTTGCCAGGGCTTCCCCATCTCCTATATTCCAGAGCTGAACCTATCATGTGGAGTGGACCAAAGAAGCAGAGACAGTGGCTGCTCAAGAAACAGTCCAGCAGTATCCTCCCAGTTACCACAGCAGCACTGGTACATATGCAGCCAGTTTGTAGTGTGGATATTAGCTTGCAGTGGTCTGAAGTTAACTACACAGGCAGGCATTAAGGTTCTGATTCTTCCAGTATTCAGATGTGTGCTTAATGTTGACCTTTTATTTGTGTGAGCTGCCCTGCTGGAATCAAGGAGATTACTCTTGTACCACGAGATGTTAATGCTGACAGGTCTAGTGCCTGAGGTGGCCCCTGTTCAGCACAGCACTCAGGCTTGTGTCTGCCTTTCCCCACTCAACGTGCCATTAATGGAACTCAAGTGTGTGTCTAAGTGCTTTCTTAAGCCTGGCAAGTGATAGCTTGTATAATTGGGGTCAATGAACAGGAACTGTGTTAGCTGCCATGTAATGAATGACATTTTCTCCATGTCAAGCACAGATGAAGTGTTTGAAAGCAAGGAATGCTATTAGTCATTCCTATTACATATGCAAAGTGTAAAAATGATACCTTGAAGTAATTGCACTGTAAAAATATTAATTTTTTTTTTTGAATTATGATTCACAGAAATCATACAAATAAAAAGATGTATTTTATACATGGATTTCAGTAGTATTATTCAGATTTTCAGAATTTTTTCCTCAAAAAAAGGTATGGCCATTGTGGATTTGATTTTCTCCTATTTAGATATGGTCATCTACATTTTGACTCATCCAAAAAATGTCAGCACTTTATCCTCTATCACTTTCATCTCCTCCAAAGCATTACATTTTTCTGTTTCTGAGACAGCTTTTCTCTTCAAATGCTACACTTCCATATCAGCTACATTTTTAAGAAACACCTTCATTCTGCAGTTAGCCTTCCAATAATATCATGTTGAAGTTAGATTCCCCCACAGTTAAGCTCATCCTTCTTACCATTCTCCAGCCTTTCCCCCCTTTCCCATCTATAGCTCTAAAATTTTTGTTGCCTCTTGTAGAGGGACTAGTGCATCTGTAAAACAGGGGGATCTTGTCCTCCACTTTATAGGATGAGTGATATAGAAGGAAATGAAAGGAAATGGACAGAGTAAAATATGAGCTATAAAGCTAACAGAAGTGATTTAAGTATAGCAAGATGACCCCAGCCTCTCAGCTGTGAGGCACTGTCTGTGTCTGTTGCATGTGAAGAGGAACAATCTGTCCCTCTGCACATAAATAGATAAATTACTTCTGCAAGAAAGCAATAAATAATGGCAGATGAGAAGAGGGAGAATTTTTCATTGCTTGCAATTTGATAATTTCTAAAAATTACTATCTTACTGAAATCCTTCAGAACTTAAAAATACTTATTTTACTCCATAAATGCATTTATTCCAAACCAAGAAACGAAACAAAAATCATGCTGCAAATTAAAACTTCACCTTTCTGTAAATAACACATAACATTAAGTAATCTAGTTTAACTGTGAAAACAGCTTTTTGAGTCTATTTTGATGCACTGACATTCTCTTGCTGAAGTTATTTACCTTTTCAATATCTGTCCCTTTATAAGGATGCAACATTTATAAAGGTTCCTATTGATCTGAATAATCCTAATGTGAATGATTTCAACAAAAATACTCTGCTGCTGCTGATAAAGCTATTTGAGAACCTCAGCATGGCCAAGTTCTGTTTTCAAGAAACAAATCCAGTGCAAGATTAAGACACCTAATTAGTTTCTCACATAGGTATCTGCTTCTTAAATCTGCAGGATGTGATCCTGAACTCTCTACAGTGTGCAAGTCTGGTCCTCAGCTCCAACAGCTTTTCTCTGAATTTCTCTCCTACTAGTCTGTACTTCTGGCCAATGGCAAGATAGGGTCAACATAGCACTGAGCTTATTTTGCAACCCCTGAGTTTACAAAATGCATCCTTGACAACCTAGAAACACAGTTCTGCATGGGGTATTTTAGCAGTGAGGCCATGTAACTGTATGGATTGTTACACCAGACATCATGCCTGATTAACCATCAGGCATTACTAGTGTTGTTGAGTTATGTACTTGTAGCTCTAATGAACAATTTAGGTGACTACGAGTTGGGTGTTGGAGTGTTTCAATTTTAAGCATGTTAATCCTCAATGAAATATGGATTTACTGGGCTAAGTACTAGAACTGTAACCTAAAAATCTCACACAGTGAACAAGCTAAGAGGAAATATTAGGCCATATAACAAAAAAGGCCTTATACTTAAAAAATGTATCAGTCTTATTACTTATGTTTTTCTACTTGGTATCCAACTCTCTCTGTCAGGTCTTGAATATAAAAGTGAGAGAGAGTCCAATCTAAATTTTGCCATTGCAGAAAAACACCAGGTTTTGTTCTGCTTGCTATTCAGGCTAGAGGTACATCCATGCTATCTTTCTGAAGCTGCATCACTGAAGGGAAGAATTCAGAACCACAGGGCTTTAGGATGTACAGCAATAAAACACTCATTGGGATAGAAAAGATTAAGGTTTGGGTCTGTTCTCTAAGAGATGTTAAATTCCATCAGTTTCCTCTCATCTTTTCAGATTCTTCTTTTATAATCAGGTTAGCTGCATTTATTTTCTTATTGAAATTGCAGTTCTGCAATTGTTTTCACAACAATGAAATTGCTGTTCTCAATACTTTTGTAGTTTTAATTTCTCATAATGTTGTGGGTTTGGTTGTTTTGGTTTGGTTTTTTTTTTTAGTATAGATTACATTCTCAATGAATCTTATATTTACCTCTTCTGGGATGCCTGAGGACTGAGATACTTCTCCACTACCCCTCTGTTTCAAATTAATCTTGACTACATAAAAAATTTTTCTATGAAGAGTAATTCTTGAGCAGTATATACATTTAATGCCAGCACATACCCCAAAACACAGACATTTCCAGAATCTCCTGGAAAATCACTTTGATAAGTGAGTACTTTTGACTGAAGATTAGAAAAACAATTTCCCTCTAAAATGATACTTAAAAGTAAAAAGTTAAATTCACCAGAACCCATATTAAATATCCTGAATGCCTATGACTGCAGATGTTGACTGTGAGGAATCTGGTAAACAGGCAGAAATCCAAAAGGCCTGTTTTCATTTTGACTTGTTAATTTAAACTTATTATTCTTTTGCTAGCAAGAAATAGAAATAAATTGTTCTACTGAAAAGCATCAGACATGAGATTTTGATGCTATTTTTGTAATCTCAACAATACTAAAGTGGCCTGCACAGGGCAAGTGATAGCTGTCATATTCCCATTGCCAAAAGCAAATCTACTCTCAGTGATCATAAAGCTGGTAGGGCAGAAATGTCAGCAAAGCATCCTAATGTCATTTTAAAGCAGGGTTTTATTTTTATATATACTTAACAACACCCTAGAAAAAAAAAATAGTGATAACAGGGGAAAGAAGGAAATAGCAGGTAAAGTAATTATGCTGCCATGGTTACTCTGGGAAGAGAAAGCTCACAGAAATTTTTTATACAATTCAAAAAGGATAAAACCAATAGAAATCAACAAAGATACAGAATGTTTTTGTATATATTTTTTAGTAAAGAATTTACAAAGTCACATTATCATCTTGACTGTGTCTGCCTAAAGTTGCAGGGAACAGGAATGAATCAGAGCAAAGCAGTAGCTGGGTGGGCACTGTCCCTAGAGTAAGAAGAGAGGTATATCATAACTAAGGAATCATAACTAAGGCTTGCCTTCTTAAAGGGCAAAACCAATGAATAACTTTCTCCCTCATTTTCTGTTTACATGGTGTTAGATTTGCAGAATTATGTTGTTAGAGACAGACTCTGGCAAGACAGGTAGAGTCCCTTGTTCTTTCACTGATACAGTTTGAACACTTCACAGGTTCACAGATTCACAGATATTAGGTGTTGGAAGGGAGCTAGAAGATCATCTAGTCCAACCCCCCTGCCCGAGCAGGGGCACCTAGACCAAGTCACCCAGGAACACTTGTGTGTTTTTTGGTCATGAAATGATACCATCTATCTCAGGGAAGACTCCACTTTGGAATTAGATTAAGGTACATTTATATACTCTAACAAATCAGAAAAAAATGCTAAGATGTTTAGACTAAGTCCTGGGCAACTGGCTGTAGGTTGCCCAGCCTCCACTGACCAGCTGACCTCTAGAGACCTCCTAACCTAAACCATTCTGTGATTCTACAATAATGTTCCATGCCCTCTTTCAGAAATTATATCCTACACCATTTCTTGACCCCATGAGAAGTGCATTTCATGAAGGGGCTGATGAAATGCTACTACATTATTTTTAATATTAGCAACCCAGCAGGATGTCATAACAGAGAAATAGGGTTACAAAATGTTGAAGTAGGAGAAACATAGTCACTTCTTGTCTTTCTAATTCCATACAGCAAAAAAATAAGAGCATGAAGAATCTTCTAAAAAGAGGAGAGCAACTTTCCTGGTTTCAAAGCTCACCCTGCCTGCTTGTTTCACTGGTATGTTTGGTGGTTGGTTTTGTCAAACTAATTTTATTGTTGTGAACATTTCTAGGTCATCTACCTTTGTGGGTAGAAAGGATGTTTGAGACTTTTGATATTTATAAGGGAATGATGGCATTTTTTGCATGTGATTGGCAGCTGTCAGTAATTTTTTGTTTGGTTGGTTTTATTTGTTGTTGTCTGGAAGATGAATAGAAAACTAAAATAAAATTGAAGATCCAAATGAATAAAATATTATGTATACTAAAGGAATTAAAATGTTGCTGAAGTTGTATAAAACTTTTTAGTTCTCTAGGATCCTTTTACACAATCTCAGAATATCCATGTGATACAAACAGAACGACCACTGTCAGAATACTCTCCAGATTTTGGAATTTACCCTCACTCCTCTGCTCAGAGAAAATTGACATGTACTGTCCAGCTTCTAGATAACTGCCAGGCTTGTCATGCTACAGAATCACTCTCAGTATCTTTTTGCTGTTCATGCAGAAGAATTTTCGAGGAAGCAGGATAGCTTAACTAGCTGAAAATAGGGATAATGCACCTCAAAAACTTCATACTCATTAGCTCTGTACATGGTTGACTGGACCTTTATCTAGGAGACAGCTGACATAGTGTCAAATATCTATAAATAAAGGAGAGGATGGAACCAAGGACTGAGATTTTCTGAGCCCTGTAACTTGCTGAAGCATTTATCTCTTCTCAAGTTTGTGATTTGAACTAAAGCATTTAATACAAAAGTCATGAGTGATCTATGTCAAAATTTCTAAACAGCTGTGCCCTGACTGATTTTGCTGACCTCATCTGACACAAAAAATGTCAAAAGGTGTTAAGTACTGTTTTCAGAGTACTTTATGGTATGTATACTCTTATAACTGATTCAAATAAGAGTGGTTTCCTAAAGAATCTTGGTGGTCTGATGCAGCCAAGTTGCTTTAAGCACCCCTGGGAGACTGTTTCTTACTGAATTCAGTATATGCCTTAATCCTTTAAATATGCCTAAATCCTTCACTTCCATTCAGTTGCTTCTGGTTACTTGTCTTTGAACCAACCTACCTCATTTCCCTCTCATTTACCCTCTTAAAACATTTACAGATATTTAGCACATCATTCATGAATCATTATTTATACAGGAGTTCCATATTTAGCTCTTCTCCTTTTCATCATAAATCATTCTCTTTCAGACCCTCAATCATTTTTATTGCTCCTTCATAACTGCTGATAGTACTCAGAAGAAATGTCTGTAATGGCACCAAGCAAGAATAAAAGGAACAAGAGACCAAGGTTGGAGTTAATAAAATAAAAATCAAGCATAACCTAACTTGGTTTTCCTCTTTGCTTTGGGAATCAAATAGACATAAGTAATAGCACAACAAGACAAAATAATTACCAGAAGTTCAAGTGAGGCCCAGGAATACCTTCTGATACATTTATAAGCCTCATAGAGAAAGAAATAGAAAAACAGGTAATGTGAACATCTATTTCTGTTTTTCAAATCAATATGATAATATTCTGTGCACATGAGTAGTTGCTGGAGAACATTAGTGGTCTAAGTTATTAGGTCATAAATTCATAGACAGGTTGTTTATTTTACAAAGAAGTCATTCCTCCTATATGCACAGACTCTTTTCTACCTGAGTGACTCAAAATAAAGAAAATGTCTAGAAGTCTTTCAGCTAAAATGTGTTTTTTATTTAGCTGAAAAACGGGCCCAAAAAAGGCAATGTGATGCAAAAGGAACATAAACCAGCCCTCCTTCACTTCAACCAGAGATACTTCATACTTTGTGCTGTCATCTGACCTAGTAGAATACTTTGCTTGGATGAAGATTCTCTAAACTTGTCTAATGAAACATTCATAACTTCAGTGTTTTAAGTCAAAATAGTTAAAGAAATGAGTCCATGATCTAGAGTGAGTAGTAGAAGTTGAAGATTTAATAACTACCTCTGATTAAGAAACTCCATTCATCAATCATTCTCTTTGATATTCCATTAATAAAGAAGGCATTCCTATACACTGTAATGAAATAGAGACATCTAATTAAGATACTCCAGATTTCTTAAAAGAAATTATAATCTTGACACCCAGAAATCCTGGAGATGATAGGTAGGACTCAGCAATACTGCAATCATAAGAAATACTGGGGATAAAAATGTTGTGACTCTGCACATCTTCTAAAGGGCTTTTGTATTGGAGTATCCCTGAAGAAAAACAGCTTCAGGTTAAGGAAAGTACATCAATTTCCTAAGTACCACTGGTACAATTGCTCTCATATGGTGGAGGGAAGGGCTGGGTGGCCTTCCTGTGAGCCCTGTGAATTTACTTGACTTCATACAGGTTACATTTATTCTCTATCTATTATGTTTTACAAATGGCTATACCAAGATTAATGAATGGGCCCTGAAGGTATGATGATTTAATTTACATTATAGGCTACATTATTTGAGATTTGGGTAGATCCTTGCTAGGAAAGAATATCTAATGCCAACAGTTAGAGCTAACTCAGTAAGGACAGGCAGACAGAACTAGAAGCATTGACTTGTATGCTAATTATGTCTAACAGCTGTTTTGATATCTAGAAATCATCAAGATGTTTCTCTTTAATATGGTTAGGTGACATATAGAAATGTGTTGGGTTTTTTTTTTCCAAAAGCTGTAGAAGTAGTAAAAAATACCATATTAAGAAGCAAAGAGTAAGACATGTGTGGCAATCTTTTTCTCATCCTAGCAGTGACAAAGACTCAACTGCAGCATTTCAAACAGTTGTTCTGGGCACCAGTCCCCAAAAAAGTTGAGGGCTACCAGATATGCCTGTAACAGGGTAAAAATGAAGAGCTGGAAAATCTGAGGAAACAGTTCAAGATTTTTGCCAGCAAAAAGGTAAACTTGAGGGGTAACATGGAAACCATTGCTGTTGAGTAACTGGTCTATTACCTTTATATGAGAATAGGGGAAAAGCAGCAGGTTTAAACAGAAGATTGTCCTTCAATATCATAAAAACTCTTTTAATTATAAAGCTACAGCTATGCAGTCAGGATCTGGAAACTCCACTAAAAGGAATATAAAAGCACTGGACATTTAAGACTAGGCATGAAAAGTATCTCTCAGGAGTTTCACATGTAAAATTCATATTGATTTTCTGGATCTTTTCCAGTCCTGTTTTCCATGACAATGTATACAGAAGTAAACACAAAAGACTGTGGCTTGCTCTCTGGCCCAGAGGACAGCAGAAATTGTACAGCATTCACACACTTGATAAACTTGCTTACTACATATTTCCTATTTTAGGTCTTTATTATAGATGTAGCCTGCATACCAGGACCAGAAACAGTTAGCTATATGGATAAATAATATGTGAATGAAATTTAGTGCCAAGTAGATGAAATTTACTGCAAAGTAAAAGAAAAAAAATATCACTAATCCTATAAATTCATTACTAGATTTTGATTTAGATATTACCAGTCAGGAAAGGGATTTTGGAATGCTTACAATCTGAAATTGTCAATAATAATAAGAAGACAAATATTTTCATTTAGGTACATTGGAAAGAGTCTAATGGTCAGACATGACATAAAGAAAAAACCAAAACAAAACAAGGCCAAACAACAAAAACACTAAAAACGAAGCAGGAGAAAAATGAAATGTGAATTGGAAAAATATGAAAACAACAATGGACAAAAACCTGAAACTATTTTCCCTTTTGTTTTCTTTATACCTCAAATGACTACTGATTCCATCCATTTTTATCTTTGTTTTAACATAAAATATCACAAATATAGTGATACACTGAAGTCCACGTTCTAATTTCAATTAAAGTAAAAAATATCTGGTGGTATATTTATCTTTGTTTCAGAGGAATAACTGCACATTTATGCTCTTCTAAATGAGAACAGAATTTAGATCAACATTTTTTACACACTTCACTGGTTAGGTACTGCGAATATTCTACTGGATTGGTTAGATTTTTTCATCATAAGAAACAGACGTGATAATTTGTATTTAAAATTAAACACCTGGTCACTAAATATTTAAAATTCTGAAGTGAAACACCTGACAATAAGCTGTGGAGCAATAATATGCAAATACTTAGTTCTAGTCAATTGGCATATAACAAGGTATGAACAATGTGTGTGCATTGTAATGAAGTGATGTAAATGACCTCAGAAGCTGGAAGACACTGCCAAAAGTTTGAATTGTATCTAAAATAAGAATGTCTGTTTTCTCTGCAATCTGCTGAATGCAGAATGCATTAGTATCCCAGCACTGCACAGCTGTGTTTTTCTATTGAAGGAGGATAATGCTGGCTTTCAGATTCAGAAAAAAAAAATAAAATTCCTTCCTAATTGATTTGGTTAACTTCATCCACATTCAAGCTGCTGCTGATTTATTTTTAAATAACTGAATTCTGGAAACATTTTATCCTGAATGAAACACACTTTAAAAAGAGTTAGACATTCCATGTCAAGCTTCTGCTATGGAAACACAGGACCTTCTTAAGATGGATCCTGACCTTTTCTCCTTTTGCCTCATGACTAATCAACCAAAATTACTCTGTGATAAGAAACACTCTCCAAGGTAAACTGCAAGGTGTGGACCAGGGTGGTGTAGTCCCTCCCACTGTGTGTGAATAGCAGGTTTGTGACCACCTGAGGAACCTGAACATATAAGACCCACCTGGATCTGTTCCTGGGTGACTTGGTCTAGGTGATCCTGCTGTGGCAGGGGGGTTGGACTAGATGAT
>JAOEGS010010709.1:0-18459 GCA_025447755.1 Corythornis vintsioides
AATGTTAAAGGAAAAAAAAGAATAAATTAATAGGTTCATTTGAATGTAAAATTTAAAAAAAAAAAAAAAAAAAAGTCTGTAATTCTGCATAAGGCCTCTCCCAAAACCTAGTTAGAAAAACTTGATTCATAAATAAACCTAATAGAAGAACTACTCAATTTCTCATCCTAGGAAGCATGACAACCACCTCTGGTGACAAAATGCTTATAGCACTTACTGCATTGATACATAACTAGAAACCAAGATCCTATGTATTCTGCCTCAATTTAGCCCTGAACTTCTACTTCAGCAGGAAAAGTAAGCCTTGTGAAATCTGACTTTCAGAACATTTTTTTACAAATACTTAAGCAACTCCAGAATGATAAAGATAATTTAATTATTGTATTTATTCACCATGAAACAGAATTTTAATACCTTGTGCACAAACTGAACAATACTAAGCTCTATAAAATACACTTCTGGAGTGAGCAAAATGCTACTTTCAAAAAGGCTGCATGCTAAGCAATTCAGGCATAAAAAGGAACAGGGAATATAGACATGAGGGATATACTTGCTACAATATTTGTGATAGCCAAGGCCATATCAATCAACAGCCTCCATCAGGCCTGTTATTGATCAATCTGTGTTTTTAGATCTGATTTCCCTGAAAAATTAGGAATTACTGCCCAAAATTACTGCTATAAAACTAAAAAACACCTCCTTAAAAAAAAAAAATAGACTTGAACCAAACTACTTTCCACTTCATCTTCAATAAATTACTTCTATGACATTTAAACATGTCAGAATAGAATCACCACCTGCCTTTTAAAGCCCTTCTGTTTAACAAAACCAGTATCTGATTAACCAGTTAATACATGCAAGCAGCATATTTTTGCTATGACAAAACCCTGTGTACCTGGCATTGTGTACGTTTATACAATAGGTGGTTGTTAGAAAAGACACTGGCACTACAGAGTTGTTAGATGGCTGCTGACAGGTTGCTTTAGGTATGCAAGACATTCCCAACCAATTATTTTTTTATAGATAGCATCTTGCAAAAGCACACCTTCAGCCTGTCCTCGGCATTCATGAAAGATGCCACAGAGGCTTAGACTGGGAGGTGGTCTGGTAATAATGTTTGCACACTACACCCTCATTCATCACAAATCCACAAAAACTACCTTCGCCTACTGCTGACCAGTCCAGCCACCTGTACACAGGCAATCTACGTTACTGAAGCACACATCACTGTTCAGATCATCAGTACATAGGGAATGAAGAACCACAGTTCCATTTTACTAAATTATAGAGCTGGAATTAAAGTGTGAAACTAAGGCACTTCAACTCCTTTTGTAGTGTTGCCGAAGCACACAGCCAACAACCCTCACACATCTCTTCCATTACCATCTCAAAAGAAGCAAATGCCCTCCTCATCATTTAGGAAGCAGCGTTGAGGAGCTTCATGAAAATGAAAAGCATTATTTATTTATTTTGTAGATAAGGATATATACTTGTGAGGTGTGCAAAGGATCTCCTTCCTCCAGCTCTCCATACAGAAAATAGCGTTTCTGAAGGTACAAATTACGGCAGTCAAAGCAGGCACCCAAGGCTGGTAACGCAGAACTAGTAATACAGCCCAAGGCCGTCGCTGCGAAGGTGCTCAGCTCGCAACCTGCTCCCCACCAGCCCGCCCAGGCCCTTGCTGACCCGTGCACCGGCGCTCTCCATCCCAGCGCCTCGGGACGGGCCTCGCCTTCGTGCCCCTGATTCGAGGGCAGTGCTCGTGCATCAAGTTCCCGACAGGGTCTGACCGCAAGGCCCCCCTGCTGTCGGCTCCCCGGTAGCCGCACGGCCGCCCCTCACAGCAACCCCCCGCCCCGGACACGAAGCGGAACCAACCGTTGGGCGAGTCCAGGATGAGAAAGGAGGAGCTGCGGTCACGCGACTCCCGCTCCCCCACTCTCCATGGCAACGGCGGCGGCCACCTCTCAGCATGCGCTCCCGCTTACCCGCCCGCAAACCCTGACGCCAAGGCGGCCGCGCCTTCCGCTTCCGCAGCCGCGCAGCGCGTGCGCACCGAGGGTACGCTACGGGCAGGTGGCAAGAGGGGGAGCTGCAACCGGAGCAGGTCCGCCAAGACACTCTGCTACCTGCCCTTATACTGCCAGAGTCACCCGCGCCGGCGGTGGGTGAGATGCTTGCGCCTCACTTCCTCTGCGCAGGCGGGAGGAGCCACCTGGAGGGCCGGTCTGACCTGCCCTGCCCGGCCCGGCCCGGCCCGGCCTAACCTTGCGGGGACCGGCCGGGGAGCGTTTATTTAATACTCCTTTCCGAGCGTGCAGCCGTGGTGTTGGAGCTCACAGGCGCAGGCCCGTACCAGAATGCAGACGGTAGTCGAGTCCTCCCTGTGTTCCCGGAGAGTCCGTTTACAATTCCTGAGGGAACGTAAGACAAGGCCTCTGCCACAGTCTCCAAGCTCCTATTAGGAGAGCCTCATTCCGTAACTTTTGTACCACTTAGCCTTTACAGTATGAAATAATATGAACTGTCTTGGTAGTATGAAGTTGTATTAGCTTTCTTAAGATGTATACATTGAACGTTGTTGCACAGTCAAGTTAAATCAGTGTAGTGGAAAGACCCAAGCTCACTGAAAAGAGGACAGCTCCTACCTTGAAGATAAGGACACTTGCTTTCTCAAAATCAAAGCCTTGGACTAACAAGAGAAAATCCAGCATTCCAGCCCTTGCAACAACTTGTGTGAAAACTTAACCTTTATTTGACATCATAGTTCAGTAGCTGTAGCATGACAAACACCAGGGATTCCTAAATCAAGAAAGAAGCAGATGAATGATGGCATCATAGTATTATAGCTGTTTTTCAGAATAGCAGTAAGCTATAACAGAACCTGTGTGGTTCAGCAGTAAGCATCAAATCATGTTATATCTGAACCCTTGAAAGGTACAAGAACCATGTTTAAAACTGCTCCAATTTGAATGGGACACCTCAAGTGCATGAATAAAGAATTAATCTTGTAATACTATATACTGTTGTAATTCCATACTAATTTTCATGACACTCTGGTCGCCTGCTGTGCTGTGCCCCTTGCATTCAGACAGCCCTTACATGTCACAGAAGCCAACTTTTGTTTTTAAAGATAATTCTGACCCGCAAGGGATTAGCAGTGGCTAACAGCCGCAGACAGCTTGTAACAGACAACATTTTCAGTGTTCCCAGCTGGGAATCATGCCTTGAGCACCCATAGCTGATGCACAGCAATGATCTTTTGGCTACCTAAAGGTGGCTCCATCTGTCTGAGTGGCATGGTTCCCACTGTAAATTGATGGGCTCTTGCCCTGGAGCATTTTTCATACACAATGATGGATGAAATGGATGACAAGTAATATGATGATCACCACTAATACAGAAAACTCTATTACTGGTAACATTCTCCCTAAAATTTAATCATTACATTATTATGCTGAAAAGAGAATATACTAGGTGGATTTCAAACATAAAAGCTTGAGACTTTTGGACCATGTCCTGTTTTTTATATCAGTATCCACAGTCTTCTGTTATCATTTTAAGCTAAAGCTGCTGTGACCTGAAAATACATATTTTTATCAGGAACTGGAGGCCTTATGGAATAAAATGTGATCCAGGTAATTCAGAAGATAGTGCTTCCTCAAGAACAACTTACATACTTCCCTAGGAACAGGTAATACTGAAATAATAGACATATTAAATGGACTGTTTGTTAAAAAACATAGGGAAGAGAATCACTGGAAGTGTTGTTTCAATAAAAGACAGCCTCTGCCTCTATTCCATTACAAATTTCACATACTAATTTATACCTAAAGTGAAAACTTTTCACTGATTTGAACAATAAATGTAGATTAACCCAACCCAACAAAGGAGTGGAAAAGCAATGAAGTTCTTGGGGGAAAAAACAAACAAAACAACAAAACAACAAAACCACACACACATGCACAAAAAAAAATAATCTGCAAACAAAAACCCTAAACCATCAGAACACAACCATAACAAAAACAAAAAACCCAAAGAGGAAAGGTATGATTGATGAAGGAAAAACTTTTTCTCAGTAAGGGTGACAGAGCTCTGGAACGGGCTCCCCAGGGAGGTTGTGGAGTCTCCTTCTCTGAAGACACTCAAGACCAACCTGGATCTGTTCCTGGGTGACTTGGCCTAGGTAATCCTGCTCTGGCAGGGGGTTTGGAGTAGATGATCTTCTAGGTTCCTTCCAATCCCTAACATTCTGTGATTCTGTGAAAGTTCCTTGTAGAATGAAAAAGAGTCAGACAGTAATGTCATGTTCTAGTTAAGTACTAGGCATCGTCAATGCTGTGGTGATAAGCTGCTAATGGCGATCCCTAGGTAGGTCTGTGGTCTTGTTAGGCTGTATTTTACTCTTTTTTTACTCATGGCTGTGCAGAGTAAACACAGGTAGTGGAACAAGGGCAGTGGTCCATTCTGTCTCCTTCATATGTACCCATTTGTTGGTATTTCTTTGGGGGAAGCACAGTGCAGGAAGAAAAGCAGGTTATCATGTGCTGACTTCACCACTGAACTCAAAAAGGCTTGGACTACAGAAATTACCTGACACTTCAGACAGACTAACTAATCCAGATAGACAGGTAACAGATCTTCATTCTGAAGGAAAAAACATAACCTCAGGGAAATACTAACTCTGCATAATACGGACTTTACATAAAGACCAATACAGATGTATTACACAAAGATTATTAAAATACTGCAAAATTTGAAAAATTGCCACATTCTTCGGTGCTGATAATTCTACACAATAGTGTAGAATTCCTCTTGTTGTTCCTGATGTCTGTGTTGTGTTGTTGTTGCTGTTTATAAATTACCACAGGAGCCACCAGCTGTCATCACATAAATTTTATTGGCACTCTGTAAATATTAAATCAGCATGCTAAAATCAAGCCATGTGCAGTAGCAGCTGATGCTCTGTTGTAGAGAGCATATGCAAGAGAGCAGTATGCACTCTGGCTCCCCTGATTCTTACTGCTTACAAGCCCCTAAATTCATGAGACTGTTTTCCAGGATTAATTTTGAGCCCCATTGTGCCCTTTGATCAATGTGCAGAAGGGATGCTGTCTATGCACAGGTATCTCCTATGCTGAAAAATCAGCCTTCTCAACAGTATACATTTTCCTGGATCATTCCCAAGTGTGTAGTTTGTTACTGCCTTTTCAGTTCTGCAGCAGCGTTCCACTGCTCACTTCCTTGAAAACCTTGCTGATGTACATGGGAGACACTTGTTAGCTCTAGAATTGAAGCAAAATTATGTCATAATGATCCATGTTATGAAGATGGATCTCTGTGTTAATGACATGCTGTGCTGAAAGAAAACCTATCCCGGACCATAAGTTTTGTCAGTCATAGTGTCACATACTGAGAATGAGGCAATAGCTGTTAAAGGCAAATATCTCTTGGGCTCCATTTTTTTTTCTGACTAAACCAGCAGAAAAATCAAAGGCAAGATATGTTTTCCAATCTGTCTGTTTCAGTGGTAGGCATGGTGAAATCTGTTGATCCCCCAGCCCAGATAGGTTACTTGGGATCTGAGCTAAACAAGGCAGTAGTCTAACATAGGGTGTTAATTTTCACACAAGGCACTTCAGTAGTGTGAGGACTTCTACTCAGATAAGGTTCAGCTGCAGATGTCCTATCATTAGTTTTTCTAACACCTTTCTCCCTCCAGGCAGGACAACAGACCGTGTTAATGCTTCCCTCTCTACTGCAGTGTGAGGTGGGTTTCAATCAGCTCAATTCAGCAGAGGACTGAGCTGCAAGCCTGCCTTGTTCAGAAAGGCAGTTTAGGTACGTGCCTGCTCTATCTGAACAGCCTGATGGAAGGCTGCAGCCACCATTGGAATAACTGAATGGTAATAGCCATACCCGAAAAAAACCCTAACAGAACAACACACACACACCAAAAAATAAAAAAAATAAAAAAAAAGAAAGGCAAAAATAACTCAGAAGAGGCCTTAGAGAAACATAAGGCTGACCCTGGTTGTTTAGTAGTGGTAGTAGTAGTAGTAGTAGTATTAAATTTTAGCTTTTGGTCCTTCCTGGTCCATTACTTGCAATCTGGAGTACCTGAGGTAGCCTCAACCCCACACCTCTTCACATGCACCATCCTGAACAGCACACACTCCTCGACACATCCCAGATATTATGTAATTATGCAGCTGCACAGACTGGCAGGGAGCTCCTCTCTGAATAGGGAATCTCATTGTCCTGCTGTTCCAGCAAGGAGCTAGTGCAGTTAGGAGAAAGTATTGCAAGAGATTTCATCACCTGTCAGTAAAACATGCTAACGTTTGTTAGCTGACAGCCGTGAGGTTAGCTGTGAATATTTCATAAATGATGAACCAAGTACCAAGCACAGCATGAAGTACTGACTTCAGTTTCAGGTATTTTTCCCTGGAATATATGGTTTCACAGAATTCATTATGACTTTCATGTCACTCTAGTGTTTGATGTAATTACAGACATTAAAACTAGTTGCATAAAATCCTTATTTAATAGAATAGTCTGTACAGAAGATTTATTTTGCTTAAGCAATTAGAATAAACAGCACTTCAGTTATTTTCAAGGTAAAGTACACCATTTGGAAAAGAAGCAGTGGGTCACATAGAATGGCAGAAATGTACAAAATCCACTTGGGGTTGATCTGAACTGTGAAAGCTCTGCAAATATGGTTTAGTCTTGTTCTGCTGTGGTGGTTTGACCTTGGCTGGATGCCAGGTGCTCACTGAGTCACTCTATCACTTTCCCCCTCCTCCTCTCAGCTGGACCAGGAGGAAGAAAAATAAGATGAAATTTGTGGGCTAAGACAAAGCAGTTTAATGATAAGCAAAGCAATGCTGTGCACAGAAGTGAAAGAAAACAAAGAGTTAATTTCTACTTCTCATCAGCAGGTGATGTCTTGGGTGATGTCTTTGGGAGCAGGACTCCAAACACATAGTGATTACTCTGGAGGACAGGCCAATGCTCCCACCTTCTCCTCCTTTACCTATCTTTTATAGTTCAACTAATATAATACGGTATGGAATATCCCTTTGGTCAGTTTGGGTCAGCTGTCCCAGTCGTGTCTCCTCTCAGGATCTTGTCCACTCCATCCCACTGCAGAGGGAATGTTTTAAAAGCATCCTTGCTGCTGAGTGAGCCCTGCCCAGCAGCAGCCACAACACGGGTGTGTTGTCAGCACCTTTCAGCTCTCAGTGCAAAGCACAGCACTAGGAGGAGAAAATTACCTTCAGTTAGTCCGACCCAATACATTGCAAGATAGATTTTCACAAGGAGTGCACTGAAATAGAATAAATCACATTAACAACACTTCCACTGTAAGCTTAGTTACATTGGAAAATCTTCCATTACAGAAAGCTTGCAACCCCTGAATGAATACGCCTAAATAGAAGTTATGTGCTATAATTGTATCACTACTGGAAGTATCCCTATATGGATCACACCCCTCACCTTTCAGCCAACATCATTATACTAGTAGAGACCATCATAGCTGTGCTGAGAGAGCAAAATCTGTTAGCCCTTGGGCACAACTTTTTCCTAATATGGATTTTTTAAAGGTTGCGAAATGTGATCCAATTAACACATTCTTGATTTTTCAGAATACTGGCTTAATTACATGCAACCAGTCATTGCTGGGTTAATTAAATATTCATTCAAAAACCTACAACACTAATATAATTAGCAATTACTACAGCTGTCATTACCTCTTTTCACCTACCTTTAAGCTGTGCAAATCCACACTAAGAATCTGGTCCTGCAAACTCCTTACATTAATATCTTTTTTTGACAGCAATTATGTTTTGGCACACATTAGGATCTTTAAAAATAAGCCTGAATACTTTACAGTCCACAATATAGCATCTTTTTTTTTTTCTTTTTTTCTTTTTTTTATTTGCAGCCTTATGGGCAATAGCCACAGTTTAGCAGTCATTCATGTCAAATTTACAAGTCTGGAAGATTTTTCTTTTTAATTGACTTGTGATCTTACTGCCAGTTGTATGTAGTTCCTACTTTCAAGTGGTTCTCTGAAAGTATCAAATCTAAAATTCCTGCATTTCAGAAAAAAAAGAAAATATAGACAAGGTTTCTTATATATTCACAAGACATCAGTGGTTAGAAGCCTCAGAAGAATTTTTTTTTTTTTCAGATAAAAATAAAAGTTGGGAAAAAAGAGAAAAAAAAAAAGAATCTTTGGGGCTTTGTGTGTTGTCTACCTTAGGCTTGATTAAAAATTAACACTAGTAAGCACACATAATAACTCACTGCAGTTTGATAAGGGGCTGAGATTTGAACCCTGTGGTAAAGCAGGGAGATGTTTCTTAGCCTTTCCACTTGCATATAGCTTACTTTAACAAAGCTCCTGTCATCAGGGAATTGGAAATGCCAAGTGAGGAGTAATCTACCAAAAAAAGTATGAGCCATAAAGAATTTGTTCTCCAAAACTATATGGTTGCTAACTGGTGCTACTCTGTTTAGAAAAGCTTTTCTTTCTTTACTGAGTCTATTCATCCTCAGGTGAAGACAAATGTCTGAATCTGAGTACTAATTCATTACACTAGCATCCTGAGAGAGAATCTGATCAGCATTATAAAGTTAGAATAAATATTAAGTTAAAATAGATATTTCCTTTGTTACTTTCAATACAAGGTTGATAAGATATTGACAGCCTGCTACTTGGGATGACATCATATATCATGCCATAACATACAAACAGACATACAGTCTGCACATCAGTACTTAGTGTAAGAGGATAGACAGAAGACTTTGGTTTGGTTTAGTATACAATTTTTATTATTTAAAACCAGGTTTATGTATAATAAAAGGTATCTATATACTAATCTTCAGTTCGCTCACTGCAGGTGACCTGCAGAAGCAACATCTATTGCAACAGTATCAGAATATCATTCAGATGCAAATTTCAGTAAATATTAAACATGTCCCTTGCACTCCAAGGCCATGCTGAACATATTTTTGGCAGGACATTAAGGATATTTTTATGTGATCAATTCTGATCACAGTGCAGTTCGAAGTAGTCATTTACCCAACATTTGAATTGACTGGCTAGATCAATACTGATTCCCAATACTCCAAAAAGGGCTATGGATAGTTGAAAAGCAGGGATTCAGATCTGAGGTTTTGGCAATGTCACAGATGAATCTGTGAATCTGTGAATATCAGTGGAGCAGATTCCCACCGGTCTGAAGGAGCTAAGTTAGAAGTAAGCTGAAGTCTAGTTGCTGGAATATGGTAACTGGTGTGCCAAGTCTTCAAGACAAACCCAGGAAGAAGCAGAGACCAGGGAAACCGGTAGTTTGTCTGAGAGACACTGGTGCTACTTGATGAGCACTAGGCTCAGAGCTTTCCTAGCAGAAAGTTTTCATGGCTGTTCCTATGAAGTTATACAGGTATTAACATGCTAATATAACCTTCCTTGCAGGTTTTGTATCACAGAAATGCCTTTTTTGCTTTGTTTTAGGTCTTGAGAACATTATTTTTTCTTCTTCTACTATGTAACACTTTCAATTAAAAAAAAAAAAATGTTCAGAGCAAATGCAGACATATAGAAGGCGAATAAGCAGTTTCTATGGAAAAATATCCTTTGCAACCACTATCTAACTGTGTATTCACTGGGAATATGACAGCTGGGAGCAATAAGAATGTCCTTAATTTGTCACATCTTTCTGTCTTTCAAATATCCATCTATATTTTACACTTTCCAGACACCATCTTGATGTAAAAATAGACCTGCTTTTGCAAGGAGAGACTGAAGCCTTATATATGTTGCCAATACAGATATATTGGCAGTCCCTGAAAGCAAAGACAATGTAAATTAATACATTACAGTTTTGCACAGATAAATCATGCTAGTTCTTCAGCTGTTGTTTATTAGCATTCTAGAAACAGTGATAGGAATGATGGAAAAGTTTGTAAAGGCTTCCTGTGTAAAGTAAGAACTCTGCACATAGGTCCTGAAATCCCATTTCCATTTCTTTCACAGCATCAAGGAAACATCTGATACATTTTAGGTAAAGTTCTTTTTGAGGCAGAGAAGTAGTTCAAGTACAAAGTCTACATCTTTAATATTTTAGTGTACCAATGCAATGATAGCTTTAGTTTTTTTGGGTTTTTTTTCATCAGCAAATTCTTAAAATCAACTAATTAAGAGATACTTTACATAGGTTAATTTTGTTTATGTACATTTGCATGCAAATCTGAGAGGATAGGTCCAGTTGCAGGGTCTTTAATCTTCTGAGTCTCACATTTACACTCTTCTACAATCATGACCTCTTTGACCACTGGAACCGAACTGGTGCAGTTGAGATCCAGTCGCTTCATGGAGAACTTACTAGGCAAGCAGTGAGAACAAAAGGTATAAAGATGATCTTCTGGACCGGGAACGTGAAAGGAACTACATTTTCCAAAACACAGATTATTCTGTACCATTGTCTTCTCACAGTTCTCATGACTAACACCCTGAAACATAAAGCAATTTGAGAGTATTATTTTAATATCCCATGGATTTGGTTAGAAGGCATGAAGGGTTAAAGAACAAACAAACAAAAAACCAAAATAAAATAAAAACAAACAAAAACATTTAAAAGAATAAAAATCCAAATTCCATATTTTTTATTCTCAGAACATTTGCTATAATTTTTTTATTTTTTTTTTTTTATGTCAAGTGAGCAGTAAAACATAGAGCTTTTAAAATCAGACTTTAGCACTCCTATGGTCAATTCTTATATTGAACTACAAAGTCAAAATTTTCTTCAGTCAGAACTTCCGTGAGCTGATGGGTGAACTTCCAATAGGTGAGTTTGTCATATTTAACTTTCAATTGCTCTTTGAGTTTGCCTTTATTATATAGCTAGAAGTGTTACCCACTTAGTATGACTTAAAAAATCATTTTGGCCTGACATTCTTGTATATAAACCACAAGCCAGACACAGCTGTAATCCTGAAGATTTAATTCCATGTGGAAGAGGTGTCATGTTTTTTAGCAGGTAGGTTGGTTTGGGTTTTTTTAAATGAAAATCTTAAAAGTAAAGTACAATGAAAGTTCTGTAATCCACTGTTTTGCAATAATAACAAGTCCCTGTATCAGGAGAGCCTATTACAGTTCCCAAGCTTCTAGATTGAAGTTAGCACTTTTATATTGGCGTAACTGCAGCCATCCTGGAGAAAACTTACTATATGACACAAAAAGTGAAATGGCACAAGTTTCTAGGTCACATCTATATTTACATATATCTGCCAGTGAAATAGATTTAGTGAGGGATATGAAAAAGCATAGTCCTTAATGAACTGTGATTATAAAAACTCCAAGAAGATATGTTGCCTTACAAGGATAACAGCACTTTTATCTATAATACTCACTTGTGTTTATGTAACAAGACAACAGAATGGCTTAATCTGTGCATAGTACAGTTAACCAGTTTTCCAGCATTCTTAGCATAGAATTAGATGTATGCATCAGTCTTCCATTTAATACAGCATAAAGGAACCCTTGCTTAGGTTTAAGAAAACAACCAGCTTCTACTGTAAATACTTGCCCCAGGCATTTGTATATATGCATATGTGTGTATACACACACACATATATATACATATAATATTACCTATAAGCATACATATATATAGGTAATTCTTGTATACAAACTGTTTAGGCATATATACATTGGATACTCACCACTGCCCTATGTGCTCAGGCTAGATCAGAACATCTTTGCATAAAAAGAATAAATAACTCTCTGAAAATGGAATGTGTGTCTTTCCAGTGCTACAATCAGACTCTATATTTTCCCATCAGACTAAAACTTTTTTAGCCTTTTTCAGTGGTATTTTCCAGCCACTTACCATGTGTGTGTCTGAAGCAGCCCTGTAACTGAGCAAATGAAATAACTGCTGTCGTTGATGATTATAAAAGGCAGGGGAAAGCACACATTTATTGATCTTGGACACCTGTTCTTACCTGGGAAAAAGGCAGGGTTCTGCAGTTTTCTTGTTGCATTTCATTGGTCTTGATCGGCAGGACAATTCCTTCAGATGCTGAATTTTTCTTTAACATGAAATGGTCCCAGAATTTCTTGGCATCCTTTCTGTAGGGAGATTCTGCCTCCCTCTTGCTGGAATAGTGGGATGGAGAGAAGTTTTCCACATGAGAAATCTCTCTGGGTCCTGCCCATGTTCTCAAGTCTTTGTCTGCTTGGAGTTCTACACTGGGAAGGATGAATCTGGACATTTTTTTCTCCTCTTGTTTCTCATTTTCTGATGCCATCTGTGGAATTGCTACAAAAAAGCTTGGTTCTCCCAGGGTTTTCTCGACACTTACTGGGTTTTCCCTTACCAGCTCAGAAAAGCTCTTACTTTCAAGCAGATTTTTGTCCAGATAAAAAAGGTGCTGAAATGTCCTTCTCCTTTTCCTTTGTGGGGAATCTCCCTGTAGTGCTGTGGCTCCAAGACATGACAGAACTAACAGCTGAAGGAGAAATAGTGACATTATCTTGTAAAGTGCAACTCCGTAGGCCTGCTACTATTGCAGTGAATGTAGCATACTAGCTTTATATGAGAGCCTCGCGTCAGCTTATAGCTGCTGTCTGTGTGCGGAGGGCTCAGGAGAGATCCTGGTGTGGCTAATTGCATTCATTTACAGTAGATTACAATTATGATAGAGGAGTTTGTGCTAATGAAATTCTGCTTTAAATCTGGATTATGTGTATTACAAGTTCCTATCTAAAATCTAGTAACCCAGGATGGCATGGGGGACAGAAGGAGTCAACAGGAGGAAATGTTTGGATAAGCTGTCTAGTTTAGGCCTAGGAACTAAGGAAACATTTGAGTTTGTGTATTAGCATGTTCAATGTGGTCTTCATTGTTTATTTTACCTTCCATTCCACAAAGTCAAGAGACTGTCAAAACAGAGAGTGTTATTTCATCACAAAAGGAAAAGGCAAGATGATTAAAGTTTGCTAAAACATTAAGTTGGATGTGGATGCATCAAAATAACCCATGTGGATACACCAAAATAACCCATGTTTTCAAAAGTAGAGTGTAATTTTGGTCTTTAAGATTTGAGATGTCATCCAAGGACTGCAGCAGCACTGCTGCAAACTGTCAGACCGGTGTGAGCACAAACAGAGGAATTTGACAAAGAGCACTAGCCCTTGCTTCACCTCCTTCACAGCAAATCTGCAGCTGCTGGATTGCAGACATAGCACTATTCCAGAATAAAAGGTCCCAGGGTGAAGAAACTATGTGCCCTGGATTCTCAAAGATTAATTAACATGGCTGTATACCTTTCAGGTGCCAAAATGACTACAGGCATCCTAAAGAGTTGATAAACAAAATGAGGATTTAAGCAAAAGTTGTTAGAATTTACTTATTATTCCAGACATCAGCATCTTAACAGAACTACATAAAGACTGCTATACCCTAAATTGGAGACATCTTTGTGCAAAATTATCATGCTGTGTAGCATTTAAGAAAAAAAATGTGATAGACTATCATACAGAGGAAAGTTTTGGGAGAAGTAAAAACACTAGAAGGAATTTCTGCTTCAGATAAATTTCCATTTAGGTGCTGTAATCTCTACAACTCCTGTTTCTACCAGAAGCTATCAGAATTTTATAGCTAAGTTTGTTCATTATTCTTGAAAACTTTGGTGGTCTGTAGTAGATGTATGGAGTTATTTCACTTTAATTTCCAGGAAATTAGTTTATTGACTGATAATTGAAGTAAGGTAATCGCCTAGCAACATCCTTATGAGTCAATAGCTTATACCTTTTACAAAATTAGTGGCAATCTAGAGCTTTTCTATACTGCATAGTTCACTTGAGTTAAAACCTGTTCTCATCTTGAGGTCCATCCTGAGACAGAAGTGCAAGGGGCTCCAGCAAGAATAGGGTTTAGATACCAGTATTAGAGTGTATTTGTGCCTTGACCTCAGTGGGATGATGTCATTAAGAGAAGTACAGCCAGCAAGCATGAGCTTTATTTCTCTGTAATTTCAAATGAGAGCAATTTAATTCTGCCTCTGGTTTAGTTCCTTCTTGGAGTCTCAAGTGTGCCCAAGGAGGGCAGATTCTCCCACAATTATTAGGAGATCATAGAAAATACTGGCTTCTGCAACAAGGTGGGCTGTGAGGTGTGCATGCAAAAATTCCTTGCATCATATTCACAAAAGAATGTGCAACGAGAATTAATTTGATGGTAGATAATTAAGAAGACTAGAACTTCTATTTGAATACTCACATCCTATCCTTTTTTGGCTAAGAATTTGGACTGAAGCAGTTGACCTTTCGAACTAAAATTCCTTGTATCTGGTACATGTTGACAGTAGTGACTCAAAAATATTCAGCAAAGACAAGGACTTTACATTTTGATTTTTCTTTCTTTTTGTTCTCTTCATTTTAGTTGCTCAGAGAGTTACAAGACTGGGCTGATATTCAGACCTATGCAATACATTTTATTATAATAACACAGAAGGGTCTGACACATTACACAAAGTCTTTTAAACATAAGATTTGACTGTTTGAAACATATAGTTTGCAGCTCTTTACTTCAGAATTTAAAGATACAAACCTAACTAAAACAATTCAAATATGAGTCTATCTGGATCACAACAATGCAACAAAAGTGTTCTTTCTGTTTCCTTTTATGTGTTTCAGCTAATTTTCATTTTGCCAGGAAGTGTGTTTTCTCTAAGTTTAGACCAGTTCTATGCAGGTTCTTTCTGTTCCAGCTGTGGTCTTGATCCTGCCAGGACTGGCTTGACCTGGAGGAGAAGAGAGCTCTGTTTTCTGCCTTTGGGTTGTGGGATGGCTTGTGGAGTGACTTGCCAACACTGTTTTGCTTCAGCCTTCTTTCCTACTCTTCTGTAGTTTTTGTGCTTCGACATTTGAAGCTCACTGAGAGCCAAAAGCAGCATGTAAACTGTGCTTCTGCCAGGCCAGTCAAGTACTGTTCTTTCATGCTTAAGATAGTAAGGAGTGGCTGTTTCCAAGAAACAAAGTTGGTAAGAAATGGGACCTGGTACATCTAGGCACAGTTTGTTCTGTATGTACATATATTCAAAATCTGTTTTGGAGTCAGATGCCTGTATAACCATGCACAGGTAGCAGA
Organism: Corythornis vintsioides; assembly: GCA_025447755.1. NCBI lineage: Eukaryota > Metazoa > Chordata > Aves > Coraciiformes > Alcedinidae > Corythornis > Corythornis vintsioides. The sequence goes on from JAOEGS010010709.1 coordinate 15,171, forward strand.
CCTATCCTTTGTCTCCCAGCTCAGCCAGGAGCCTGATTGCATTACTAGTCATCCCTGCTCAAACAGCAAGTTTGGAGTTAAAAATAGTTCAGTATTTTCAGTCTCTTTGTGGTGACATGAACTTCACAGACTAAAAATTGACAACAGAAATTGGACTGAGCACATAATCATTATGTTCCGAAGACAGCTAATCTCAGATTTCTACAAAAAGCAATGCTGTATCTTTTATAAAAACTTGTTTTCCTGCCTGATTACCCTTTCATACAAGCATAACATATGTTTTCACTATATTTTGGTTGTTAAATCTTGTGGTTAAATGCAGTGGTGTCTTTCAAGCAGGCTTTGATTTCCTTTTGTAGTAGCAATCTATTTGTGACATTCTGTTTTCTCTAGATATAGCCAGTATGAATGTTTGCCCATTCTTTTAAAAGTATAGATGACAAGCACTATGCAAATGCAAAGTAGTATTATTCATTTGTTTCAGAGGTGGAGTTTATTCAGTCATTATGGACATAAATTGAGTAATTAGTTTCACTGCCAGTTGATGTCTAAAAATAATTCTTAGGCAATGCTTGAATTATTTGCCTTCTGTTGAGCTAAATAGTCTCATCATAGAATGACTGATGTTTAAATCATTAAAATGGATTCTATATACTTCATCCCAATTCAATATCCTATTTTCAAAACACATCCTATGTCAACAAACTTGTATCCAGATATTTATTTATAGAACCCATATGAAAACCTCAGAACTAACAAATTAGCATGATGTAGTTTATTCTCCAGTTACTGTACTTATCAAAGAAAGCCATCTGTGGTCTCTGTTTTACCGAGTTTTGGAGAAACAGATCACATACAGGTCTCATGGGAAAGTGATAATTATGAATACAAAAGACTTTTTACAATATATGATATGAACAAACAGACAATAAATCTGTTTAGTTTTGTACCTTCAGCCTTAGATATTGCACATCATTCCCACCTACCCTCTTAATTTTCAAGTCCTCTGCTTTATTGTTTCTTTTCTGCACTCATTTAAACTTTACAGTTCACATTTCTCTGTTTCTTTGTGCAACAGAATTTAGAACAGTATTAACTTTCAAACTGCTGTCAAAATGTAGATGATTGCACTTGAAAATGTTTGTATGTGTGTGTCTAACAAGGCCAGGGTAAGTCTCCTTTCATGTGCCTTGACCCATGTTCTCATGGCTATAGGTATGTACATATGATGCAGTTTATAGTTTTCTCCCTATTATAATTCTCAGGCTGGTAGATTCTGGACAAGTCCCACCTCCTGAAACATCTCCTGGACAAGTTCCACCTCCTGAAACATCTCCTGAACAGTGCTGACACCTATGTACTGCTTAACAGACAGTATATACAATTCCAAACCCAGCCTGAGGAGCTATGTTGGTTATGTGCTTGACTGCTTCATGTTTTTACTGTGTTGCACAGCGAGACAGGGAAGAAAGACTCCGGGCAGAGTAGTTTAAGTCTTCAAGAAGACATGCTAAGCTTTCTTAGATTGATGTGAAGTATCTGACAACACCAAGAAGATGTTTGTAACATAATCCAAGGATGAAGATGCAGATAAGGTTTATTTTATTAAATCAAAAACATATTTAGATTTATCTGAAAATATAATCTGTATTAATAGAATTATATTATTTTGCTTACTGTGCTTTAGATAGCAGATTTCTGTTCATTAGGACTGAATCTTTCTGAAAACAATATATTGTCTCAATGGTATAAAAATAAACGAACCCTGTTTTGTTCTTGTTTTCTAATCTTCTACTGCTTGGGTAATGATGCAGAGGAGAGTAATTAAGCAATGGAATTAGAGTAACAGAGTTCTCCAATATTACAATCAGCATAGCTTCTTAAAGGGCACTTCTTAAAGAGACAAGAACTGATATCTGCATCTCTTCCATGAAGATGACAGAAATTACTAAGGAACAATTATTTCTTTTCCATGTTGTCTTTTGAATACGAATCATACAAAAATTCTATTTTATGGACCAACAGACTTTCTTGGGCTCATTCTTCCTTTTGTATAACTGCTTGCAGATCTATAATTTTTCTTAAATCTACTTCGCAAAATAAATATCACTTTCTCCTTTAAAATGTTTTGCTCATTATACAAATATCTTTATAGTATTAATTCAGGAATAGGTTCTTGCAGAAGAAACAGATTTCAGAAACCGCACAGAGTAAATAGTAGTAAATATGGTGTTGTGGTGAAACTGCATTGTGCTGCAAACTGCAGAACATAAACAGTCTACTATGCTTAGCTATAAGTACATTTATACTATGCCCATCACTATAATTTTTATTACTAGAAAAAAAAGCATTTGTGAAAGTATGAAATTGAAGAAATGCATACTCACCAAAATTTGTTTCAATTTTGTATTAATATACATTACAATGTTAAACATAATATATAGTGTTCTGAATACAAGAGTTATAATAGCACCAGTATTGTAATGTAAATAACATAGAATTACAGTATTCACTGATTTAAATATATAATTATCTCAAAGCTATTTTCATGATTTTAGAATTAATAAAGATTTGAAGGCATTTGGTAAATTTAAGTGTGTACAAAAGAGGTCTGAAAAACTTTTCTGATTTTTTTTTTTCATCTCAGAAACTTGATCTCTGTGAGGTTAACACTACAAATAATTTGAAAGATTTTGCTATGAAAGAAGTGTTCCTGTTGCCAGCTTCCTATTCATGTCTTTCTCCATTGTTTTTGAGTCAACTACTCTAATAAATTTGTTTGAAATTGGTCAACAGATTTAAAAGATACTTGACAGAGAAGGAAGTTAAAGGTGACAAGCACAGAAAATGCTCACTATGCCTACCCTTTTACCCAAATCCAGGCTAACAGCTGGGTTCTTTTCACTGAGTAGTTGCATTTTGGTTCCATTGCTCTTAAAAAGTATGTGAATTGTTCTGGTGAATAAATCCTTTGTTTATCAAGGAAAGTATGGCATTCATGGGTGAACACTAGAATTTACATGCTCCTTGTTCTTAACTTTCAGCCTCTTGAAATTCTCCTGCTCTTGCTGGTAGTCTAACTACTGATTTCTCCCTGAGTCTACTCAGAGTCTAAGTCTGTGATTCTGTGTTGAAGACTAGAAAAAGTCCCAAAAACTTCTCGGGTTCTTAGGCCCTTCCTTTACTAAACCTCTGAGAGACGAAAACTTCCTAAGGCAACAGAAAAACTGCTTTATTTTTGCTTTCCATGATTTGATCATGTAATATTCTTTGAATTGCAGCATTCTAA
>JAOEGS010010709.1:22650-33168 GCA_025447755.1 Corythornis vintsioides
GAGGGTGGAAGAGGGGGGGGGGAGAGGGAAAGTAGAAAAAAAAAAAAAAAAAAATAGGTGAAGGTGAAAAAAAAAAAAAAAGAAGTAGTGATAAATAGAGTAATAGTCAAAAGAAAGGTGAGATAAACAAAACAGCAGGAACTCCACCAGAAAGTATTAAAAGGGGAAAGGTTTCAAAGCAAAAACAACCTAGCAATAGACACCATGATAAACTCTTCTTTTTGATAAAGGCTTAGAATTAGCTAGGTGAATTACAGCTTTCATTTTGTGTATTGCTCTGAAATAACAAAAGCATCAGAAAGTTGAGGAAATCCAATGTCTGAAAACTGTGCTGGAACTGCTGAGGCAGTGTCTGATTTCCAAGGTGCACAGAAACTGTAATCCTCAGAGGGGACAGACAGCTGATATACTTGCCTATCCAAAAGGACTTTCTCCCACTGAAGTTCCACAGCCACCGCATGTGTCTTTCATTAGCCACGCTTGCTAGACTCCCCAAGTATCTAGGTTCAAGGAAAGAGGACAGAGTAATTATCATTCCACAGAGTGACAGACAGCTCCCATTACCTTATCAACAAGAGGCACTGATTCTAGTATAAAGCATATAAATAATGTTTCACAGGAAAACCACTATTTTCAGGCATGAAAGAATAATTACATGAAGATAAAAACTCATGATTCTGAAATACTTGGAGAGGAACCAGTCCTAGGCTGTTTTTCCTAACAGAAAAATTAAATCATCTGGGCAACTGGAATAAATGTTTATAGGAAATATGTACCTCATATGCACAAGATGTGTTTTAAACCATTGATACAATCACTGATAATCACTTTAAAATAATAAACTGCTTCCACTAAAATCCAAGTCACTGAAAGATATAGCTTCACCTATTTGTTAGTAAACTCTATTTTTTAAAAACCAAGTTCTGACAAAATTAACTCTTTGAATATCACTGTTAAAATCTTGGCCATGTTTCAAAACATAACTAAATGTATGTAATTTCGGGGTCTGGCTTATACTAGTGTTGCAGTTCTGAGAGGTAATGTTGGGTTTTCAGCAATAACTAGACATTTAGCTCAGATTGGATAGCAGTGGTGGTGTGTATTAAGCAGACTATTTTAGAATTAAGCCAATGCAATATCCCTGCTCTCTGTACTTAAAGTATGCAAACCTCAAAGGAGGACTTGCAAACTCTAGTTACTGAGTGGCCTTGCCAATGTTAAGTCTTCCAACTGGTATCAAGCAAGCAGACACTGGCAGGTTGCTCTTAAACCCTTTAGAGAACTAGCTAAATACTGAAGCATTAGGAAACAATGGCATCATTCACATTTGCCAGCAACTGTCAGCATTCAGTGGCTCCCCTGTTTTATTTAGCCATCTTTTTGTCTGACTTGGTATCATATCACCTTTTTACCTATCACACCTGTTGTTGCTTTCCTTACAATGTTGAGCCTCTGTCATTTCTGTTGTCCTATATTTCTGACTGGCACCAATATTCAACCTCCATAAACATCCTGGTTGATGCTTGGTAGGGCCCAAACAAACAACACTGATCATCAAAACAGGTTTTAGTAGACCAAAAATTTTTACTAGCAGAAGAGTAAGTCAATGGGTGATTATGAAGGTTTTGCTAATTTTCATGACTGTTGACGGATAGTGGAGAAATACCAGTATTGCTCTGAAGGAAGTAAAGACTGTCTTCTCTAAGGGCTGGGACATCAACCAGATCTCAAGAGTGACATGGCAGACTTGAATCCACTATGAAGACCATTAACAGATCTTTGGATACAAGCCCACTACCAAGCTTGCTGCCCTTAACTAGCTGAGCAAGAACAAAAATCGAGATTTTTATCTGGGTTCTGCTTAAAGTCAATAAAAGACTTGGAACTGAGTTGTTTGCTTAAGCATAGCTTGCTTCTGTGGTTTTAGTTGTTTTAGAAAATGTGGTAACAAAAAGAATCAATGTGTATCAGTGAGTGCTATATTATTTATGTTGTACAGGGGTGATCTGAGCAATACCAGTTTCAGACTTTTACTTCTATCCAAGTACCAGGGAGACACTTCAGCATTGTGAGAAGAAAACACTGCAATAATTATCATGTTATCTAATCTTTTATCTGTAGGACTGCTTTCTAAATACAGCCTGAGAAACACACATGACTGAAGAGCTATTCTAATTGTTACACCTAGTCAGGGGTTTTGCTGTATTGTAGGCAAATGAGAACAGTCCTGAAGGAACTCACCACCTACAATAGTAACACTGACTGTACCTATAGGCAGAGTGCCAGACACAGGAAATGACAAGATAATGGTATTTATGGAGGCATGTAAATCAAGTACTTCCTAATTTAAATTACTCTAGAGAAGGGGTCATAGCGGCTTCTTTAAGCAAAATAAAACACACACATCATTGATTTCTGTGCTAAATAAGTCCCTTTGAAATTATTTCTGTGTGCTTTCAATTTTTTTCTATTAAGTCAAGAGCATCTTAGTTAGAGCAATTGCCCAAACCAAGGAAATATTTTGGTTAGCCATTGACCTTGAAATATTATATTCTAAACACTTAGCACTAAGACTTTGCTGATTTCACTTTAAATTATCCAATAGATTTAAAGGAGCTTTGTGCCATTTTGAAGCTTGACAAAGAAGAAGCATACCTGACTAGGAACAAAGGTCTCTGCAGCACAAGAGGACATTTAATTTGAACTGCTGTAGTAGATTCATGTTCTGTACTGATGGAGGAGCAGGGAGAGTGACAGAGAGCATTGGTTTAGCCCAGGCTTTTGTATGACCACCTAGGGAGTAATTTTGATATAGTAGAAGTAGGTGTCTACTGTTGCTTATGACACCTCATGGTATCCAAAAGCTTCAGATAAGGCTGGCAGATATGATGCAAAGCTTTCAGAAACCCTGTGCTTCCAGAGTGGCAGTTCAAAGTCAGACAAGATAAACATGTAATTATGTCTAGACTACAAATGTTTCCACAATAAATTGATAGCATTGCTTCAACACAATAGAATCATAGAATACAAGGTTGGAAGGGACCTCAAGGATCATTTGGTCCAACCTTTCTTGACAAAAGCATAGTCATGAGAAAATATAAGCCAGTACCATGTCCAACTGAACCTTAAAATTGTTCAATGTTGGGGAAGCCACCTCTTCCCTGGGAAGATTATTCCAATGACTGATTGTTCTTGTGCAAAATTTTCCTCTTGTTTCCAATCAGAATCTCCCCAAGAGTAACTTGTACCTGTTACCCTTTTTTTTTTCCACTCCTTGTAGAAAGGGAATCCCCATCTTCTTTGTAGCCACCCTTTTAAATACTGGAATATGGTGATAATGCCTCCCCTAAGCAGCCTTTTCTCAAGGCTCAAGACATGCAGTTCTCTCAGTCTTTCCTCACATGGCAGCTTCCCAGTCCTTTGAACATCTTTGTGGCCTTTCTCTGGACCCTCTTTGGGCTTTCCACAGATTTTTTCATAGCTTGGTCTCTAGTCCATCATCTTAATCGAACAGTGTTTCCTCTAAGAGTTTAGGAATTTGGTTAGTTGGAGACTGTTATTTAAATAACTTTAATAATTCTTGTGCTTTATTTTCCTGTTCTGTGTAATAAGAAAAGTCGAATAAGAAAATTGAAGTTTAAAATAATGCCATTTTTGTAGTAATAAAAATTATTTTTATTTCAATTGGTTGAGTTACTGAAAATCAATTCTGATCCTTTCATTTAATGTGTAATATTTGTTTGATCTATTTAAAAAATGAGGATTGACGTCCATGGTGATTTTATTTGCTTATTGAAAACACCAGCTATTTAAATGACAACAGTAGAAGTATAAATACCAGAAATATCACAATTGGTGGTCATGGTGATTGCCAGTGGGGAGCTGGATAAAGGAAAACAACAAAATTTATTAAGTTATCTCCCTGTATCACTTCTAAGCGTTTGTCTGGAGTTGTACTTTTATAAATCAGTTTTGGATGAAGGCCAGGAGCACTCAATTTATCAGGATAAAGCTTCCTTAGACTGTAGTAGTCTGACAGCAATTGAATCATCCCTGCCCTAGGATTCATTTGCTTATGGATTCAGTGATAAGCCTTGGCTATTTGTGAAGGTGTTTTACACTGTAAATAATTTACTGTTACTCATTTTAACACCTACATTGCACCGTATAGGCTTCAACAGGAGGTTCTTGCCTACAAAAATATGGTTCACCAGGAGCACACTCTTTCAGGAAATGGGAAACATCTCCCAGCAATGTCACTAGTTTCAAAGGGATCCATTGAATGTTGAAGTCTTCACCAAATAAATAAATAAATAAAGTTTTTTTAAAATAGAATATTCACAATTTACAGCTTTGCTTGGATAAGTAAACAATTAAAAGCAGGTGATAGAAAACTATTTCAGGCACTGAAATGTTAAGTAAACCAAATAACAATGTGAAATTTTGGTAAGCTCACAAGAGCAGGTAACTCACATTTACATTTTACTAAAGAATAACCTCCATCACATGGAGGTATTTGAAGCAAGACTTTCGTGTTTTACCAAGACAACATAATCTGAGTGCAGTGAATCAAGGTTTATTATGCATGCTCGTCCATGTTTCATTTTTCCTACAGTCCTTCAAACATTTATGGAATATATTCTGTTTCTTTCATCTCCAACTATTCAGTTTCAATTTTTATTTCATGGAGTAATGGAGAGATCTGTTAAAACCCCACTTGTTGTTCAGCTTGGTCTTCAACTTGCTACTCATATTTCACCACAAGGTACAGAACAAGAACAACTCTATGGCAAGCTGTGTGTCACCATGGCTAGCATTCCTTCCAGTTTTAAGCTATCACTGATAAAATCAAAATCACAAAGCAGGCTTCCAAAGAGCAATATTGGTGGATTTTCTATCTCTTACTTTGAGACAACTATTCACAGAATCACAGAATATCAGCAGCTGGAAGGGACCTTGAAAGATCATCTAGTCCAACCCCTTTGACAGAGCAGGATCACCTAGACCAGGTCACACAGGAACACATCCAGGTGGGTTTTTAATATCTCCAGAGAGGGAGACTCCACAACCCACCTGAGCAGCCTATTCCAGTGTTCCATCACCCTCACAGTGAAAAAGCTCCTCATGTTTACATGAAGCTTCCTCTGCCTCAGCTTCCACCCACTGCCCCTTGTCCTGCCATTGGGCATCACCAAGTGGAGCCTGGCTCCACCCACCTGGCAACCACCCTTTATATATTTATAGACATTGAAGTGGTCACCCCTCAGTCTCCTTTTCTTCAAGCTAAAGAGCCCCATCTCCCTAAGCCTTTCCTCATAAGAGAGATGCTCCACTCCCTTAATCATCTCTGTGTCTCTGCACTGGACTCTCTCAAGCAATTCCATGTCCCTGTTGAACTGTGGGGCCCAAAACTGGACACATTAGTCCAGATGGGACCTCACCAACACAGAGTAGAGGGGCAGGAGAACCTTCCTTGACCTACTAACCACACCCCTTTTAATACATCCCAGAATGGGATTGGCCCTCTTGGCTACAAGAGCAAACTGCTGGCTCATGGTCAGCCTCCCATCAACTAGGACCCCCAGATCCTTTTCCCCTTCGCTGCCTTCCAACAGGTTATTGTTATTTATTCATTTTTATTTATCCTTAAAAATCAGAAATTTAGTATTAAAATCAATGTTACAGTTTGGATATAATTACAGACTCTAAAGAGCTACATCTTCAGAAAAATATCATGAGGCAGACAGGAGCTGGCAACATTGTACTGTTGTTGTCAAATGAAGGTAGAGCCAAGGAAATGATGGGTTGAAGAGGATGAAAGACTGAATCTTTGTTCTGTTTCTCTTCTCCCAAACTAGATCTCCAATTTCAAAAGCATCCTTACAGCAGATGGACAGCTTTGGGAATTCGTGTTATAAATAAGGAAGCATCACTACCTGGAACTTTATGAGACTAGTAATATTTCTGTCCTCTACAGGGTCTAAATCCCAGAGTCTGTTCTATTTTGGGGCAGTTCTGCAGCACAGCCTGAGTGTGGCCAATCTGAATAAACTCAGCCTCAACAGCATCATTTATCTTAGGGCAAGAACTGTGCACAGCAAATACATTCACTTGGAGAAGTTTCTTACCGTTCTCTGCAAGCCTGAGCAGCAGTGTTCCAGGTGACTTTGTGATTCACTACCAGCAGATAGCAGCTGCCCTCATGATGACTCCATCCAGAGGGACATTTCTTCATGTTTACCTCCTAAAATAAAAGGAAAAAAAAAAAAAAAACCAGAACAGACTTCTTCTCACAGTGATCTAGGTCTGTTAGACTGAAGGTTGGAGGTGCTGTTTATGGCATTACCAGTACTAAACTGAACATGAACTTTGTTGTATACCAATAAAACTAGAGAACTGCTTAAAAGATTTAAAGAAATAAAATGCTTTCCAGAGTATCCTGCAATTTATAAAGAGTAGTTTTCATGCTGACACAAGGTTTCAGTTCCAAAAATCCTATTACACAATCACATTAATTTAGACACCACTTTCTGTCTCCCATAGTCTGAGTACAGAATTCAGTGTAACAAAAATTAGCATGACATCTTACATATTGGAGAGGATACATGTTTACAGAATAGCTAAGTGAGTTAATTTTACCAATTTACAGTCATTCTGTCACAGACTTCATTCAGTTACTGTCTCATGCCCACATCCCTATAAGCACCAAGACATCAGTACTCATGTGGGTTGTCCAGGAGTACTTGTGGGTGACAGAGAGGAAAGGCAACCCCAGTGATCAAGCCCTCACTATGTCTCTGGGAATCTATTGTTCTAGTGACAGCAAACTTGGCAACTTTTACTTCCAGTGCAAGTCAATATTTAATATAGAAGTGAGAGACTCAGTTGTAGAAGATTTCATGCTCTGATTTAGATGCATACTCATGGCAACAATTTTACCTTGCTTTGTGAATTCCAGGATTTCCATGTTATCCCATCACACTGAAATAAGTGTTGAGTGTTTTCATCATAATGTAAGAACCCCTTTAAATCTGGTGTACAGGCCTTTGGAAAAGAGTAGAAGTCAGTTGAACATTTGAAGGAAAATACACAAAACAAACAAGCTACATTAAACAGATCAAATAGGTCTTATAGTAAGATTTTATTCTATGAAAACTCTTCAAGGGCTGAGTTTCTAATTTACCTGTGTATTGGCTAAACTCTTCTTTGGAGTGGGAAGAGTTAGTCTGCAGATCTCAGTAGTGTTAAATAGTTTTTAAAAACAGCATGACTGAAAACAGTGAAAATGCCCACAAAAAAAAAAGGTTTCATACCTGATGTGTTGAGCTTGGTTCAGATGCCAGTTCTGCCTTATCAGCTTGTGGGATTTCTATCTTCCTAGAGGAGACAACATTTATCTGTGGTTCTGCTTGGTTAATTACAGACACTTGAGCCTTCTTGTTTGTTTTAGCAGATGAGGTGTCATCCTCTAATTTGAGTGATACCATCCCGTGATACTTCATGGGAGAACAGAAGAGGGAAAAGGGTTAGCACATACAATCAACTCTTAATTAAAAAAAAAAATACACAAAGAAAAAAAAAAACCACAACCCACACCAATTAGCGTGACTCAAGGGAAAGTGACACCAAAGAAAAATAAAGATACATAGAAAAAAAGCCCTGGTCATAATGAATTAAGAGTGATAAAGCCTAGAAAAAACAGAATTGGACCAAAATCATCATAATGTCTGAGCAATACTCATAATACTCTTACTTTGAAAACCACATCAGTTCCATTTCTAAATACAGATGAAGGATGAACCTGAAAAAGGCAGAATAGCAGAATGAGATGGGCCTGTTCATGTGTTACAGAAACAAAAAGACTACAAGATCTAGGTTGCAAATCATGCAGAACATATCTAGACTTCAGTTCTTTCTCTTTCAGAATAGAAACTGATCACCTCTGAAAACAACCATTAAAAATCACACATTAAAAGTCATCACATTAAAAAAAAGTGTTTATTAACAGATTCCATTAACTTTTAAGATTACAATAGTAATCTAAACCATATAGTTGAATCAATATAGCTCAAGAAGGAAAATCAAAGGACAAGCTTTAAGTAGCTGTTCCCTATTTAAGCTAACAGTACTTTCAGCTTTAAAACTTCAGGACCAGATGCACAGCTTCTATACATTTACCTGGCTCCAATGGTTTTTCTTCTAGCTGACCCATTATTAGACAAGATTAGAAGTTGTGTAATTGCTGAAGTTGCTTAATGCATGAACCCTTCCCCAACTCTTTTTTTCTTCCTTTCCTGCATACATGGGTTTTCAAAATGAGGACTTATTTAAATCAGGTTTTTCTCCCCTTGAAGTATTTTTAAATAATTCTTAGGTCCAACCAAGCAAACTCAGGTAGTTTACGGTTATTGTATGGTCAGGCTGATGACCACAAAAATATAATAACTAAATGAAGATATCACATCCCAGTAAATTCACAAATCAGTCCACCACTATAGAAGTAGTACAGTACTACAGAAGTGTCTTACTATTCTGCCATTTCCAGTCACTCTCAGCCTGGCTCTCGACTGATTTGACAAACTATGTTCCTGCCGCAGATCCTCTTCATGCTGTCTCATCCCTTTGGAAGAAGGCAGTGGCATCCCTTCCAAGGGAGCAGTGCCAGGCCTGGAAGGTGATAAGGAGCCTGAGGAAAATGGAAACAGTGTCGCTTTACCCCAGATATTGTACTTGCTTTGGCCAGAGGAATGGGAATAGCTGCACTGACCTGAAAGCATAAAAAATGGCAAATGGTGAGTTCTAATTACTCAAGCAGATAACTGGTCACGTTTACATGGGCACATAAAAAGCAAAAGTTGGATGATTCTGTCACTTGGTGTGGTTGATATGCTGCTTGTTCACTAATCCTTATTTTTGGTGTTTGCTATGACTATGACAGCAACTTCTACCTGTATATGTATGGTTTTATACATAATGCATCTGTCTACCCACAGACTGGAATGTCAACCATGCATCTACTGAAAATACCAGTTTCAATGCATATATTAAGGGTTTTTGTGGACATGGATAAACATGTATCTTTTACTGATGTTGGTGATATTTCCATCACGTCCAGAAACCCAGGCCACTATTTTTCTTACAAATTAGTTGTGATAATTATCTCCTGATTTACATTATGAATGTTAAAGAGAAAATGGATCTGAAGTTTTAAAATTATTTTTTTGTGAAATGAAGTCTAATTCATTAAAACACAGGTATTTAAATTATTCACAAAGCACAAGAAGAAAAAAACACTCCAGATTTCAGAGGGCTCAACTACTTTGCTAGTTATTTCTATTTTTCCATAATTGTGATCACATCTGATCACTGACAACCACAGTAATAAAGCAGACATACAAGCACAAATTGTGTAATCATCACTGCTGTGTGCTGTAATGTTGTGAACTATGTTAAACATTAGGAAATGTATTGCTAAGATCAGCGTTTAGTTATTAGATTTCTTTTTTAAGAGGAAAATAAATCTTTTTCAGAGTTGTGTAAAAAATGTTAAACAATATCTGGGAAAAAATATTCAAAAGACCTAAAAACTTTTTTCATTTAATAAATGAGAACTGAACTTGTGTTTTTTTGAATAGTGGTTTCTTCCCTTGCACTCTTCTCATTTTGTAGATCAAAAGAGAATACCTCCTTTTGAGTCCAAAATTTTCACTACAGCTTTTGTCCGGGTGCCAAGAACAGCATTCACAGGAGAGTTCAGAACTACTTCGAAGACTTCATCATCTTCCTCTAATCCATCATAGGCAATTGCTATATTCCACATCTTGCTTGTCATTCCTAACAGAAATAAACATTTTAATTACTCTTTAAGTGCTACTTTTATCAATTGGGATGTCAAGGAAATATATTAATTAACATGTCTGCAGCTAGAATGGAGTGGTTGGTGTTTGTAATTGTGCTCCTACGAACTGTCTGGACTCCTGCTGTTCTCCCACGTAACACTAAGTTCAGGTTTGTTCCTAGGCAATGGTGATTCAGATCAAATGCATACACCACAACAAAAAGCTTCTGCAGAGGTGCAAAATTACAGTACAATATGTAGATTTAGGACTTCCATTGCTATTTTTTGGAGAAAATGTACAATACTATCTGAAAGGAGGTTGTGGCAAGGTGGGTGTTGTCTGTTCTTCCAAGTAACTAGTGACAGCACAAGAGGCAGTGGCCTCAAGTGCACTAGGGGAGATTTACTTGAGATATTAGGAGAAATTTCTTCGCAAAAATGGTTGTAAAGCCCTGAAACAGGCTGTCCAGGGAAGTGGTGGAGTCACCATCCCTGGAGGTTTTTGAAAAACATAGATTTGGAGCTTAGGGATGTGGGTTAGTGATGACTTGGCAGGGCTGGGCTAATGGTTGGATTTGATGACTATAAAATTCTCTTCCAACAAAAATTATTCTTTTTTTTTTTTTTTTTTTTTTTTTTGAAATTTTTTTTTTAAATTTTTTTTTTAACATTTTTTAAAA
>JAOEGS010010710.1:0-29392 GCA_025447755.1 Corythornis vintsioides
TAATAATTCAATATTTAATATATGTATTTAATATTTAATATTAAATTTATTTAGCTTACCTGAATTCATACTTAGCTGAACTCAACCCAGGCAGCTCTAGATTCACCTTGTCTTTCTGTTCTACTAAATAAAACACATCTAAGTCCAGTAAAAACCACACATATAGTTCCAAGTATGGGAACTGTATTACTCATATGTATATTTTACATAGCATAAAATACTAAAACAAGCTCTCTTTAAACGTTGGCACATAGAACTGTGTTTTCTACTGTTACTTATTAAGCTGCATATGCCATATTTTATGAAGAAACTAAACAGTCTTAGATGAAGTACTTTATTTAAACTATGTTATTTTGATGCTCATTGAGTGATCATTTGAGCAGCCTGCACCTTTCACATTGCCTGTGTATTTATTTTATATTGCAGAGTTTGATATCACTTCATATTATCATTTTAGAAGCCTTATCCAGGATGTAGAAGCCCTTATGTTCATTAAGATAACAGCAAAAATCAAAACAAGTTGCAAATCCTTTCCCATCAGACAGCTAGTCACAAATAAATGAGAACACATTTTTGTCTTTCTATTTATAGTTATTCTTCCTTATCTGTACTGTAAAAAAATGCTTGCATTTTTACACCTGGCTCAGTAAACCAGGTGCTTTGTAAATGACAGAGATGCTGAAAATATTGATGAGAGAATTCTGGTATGATTGCTTGAAGAAGAGGTTTGAGAGATGACCAAGTGTTTCCATCATGACTTCATACTAGTCAGGATAACTAGACTCCCTGTGAACTAGTCTGTTTACATATATATATTCCAGGGACACATTTTATTATTCATGAATGTGTTATTTATAGGATTAGTTAGTTAAAAAGCAAAAAGAAAACAAAACTAACCAACCACCACCATGTTACCTGCAAAGAGAAATTGCACTTAATTGTAAAATGAAGTTATTTTAAAATGAAGTTTTGAGCTTTTTGAATGTATTTCACAGGTAACATTTATTGATGCTTATCTTCAAACCCTGATTTATTTTTTTTTTGCTGGTTTTGCAGATCCAACCCCCTGGAATAGTTCTTTAAATGTAGGTTCACACAGGAGATGCTCTGGCAATTTCTTTCCATTATGATAGTGAGGAAAGAGAGATTTTCATACCTTGGGCAGATAGCAATTAGTTATTTCTTTCTGGATCCCAGAGGTCTATCAAAAACATAACAATTAAAATTATATAACAACTGAAAGTCGACAGAATAAGGTCCTTTGGATATCTCTAAGCTCATCATTCACCCTGGGGTGAGGAAGGAGGAATCCAACCAATATTCATTTACCTAGTAACGATTTCCCCTTAACTTTGTTTAAAGATGATTTGATCAAAAGGTTCATTATGTCCATATGGAGGCAGGCAAGGCATGCAGCTAAAAACATTGATTCCAATTACAGTGAGGGGGAGGCTCTTATCACATCAGAAGGCATGTACATGCAGACCTACACATTCAGGTGTCCTGTTTGTGAGCTAAATCTGACACCTATTTTGGATTCTAAAGGAAAAAAAAATCTTAATATTTTGTCAATCTGTGCTTCAGCTCCCTAATCTGACCAATATTTACTGATTTACTGAGTAGTGCCTCTGTCATCAGAATTAAGTCTCTTATTTCTAATACTTGATGAATGATATGGAATTAAAAAGAGAGGCCAAGAACTTCAGCTATAATTTTATTATTAAACAAAATTATCCTATTTTTTTAGCTAACCTCAAGGAGTATGGGCTCTTCTTAGTATGCTTAAATAAACATTTCATCCCAGAGAACAAAACCCTTTGAGAGCTGTGAAAGTGGTAGAAATCCATAAGCAGGAGGAAATTTATCATTGAGATAAGTGAAGAGTGTCCCATTCACTTCACAATCCATTGCATCATCTGCAAATGTCTATTTGTCTTGGGGAAGCCAGGATGGAACTGAAAGTGGATAAATTATGATGAAGGATCACATTTTACCTGGTAAAAAATGCTTAATCATCTTCCTCTTGTCACTACATTAGTTTGCTCACGCATCAAGTTGGAGATGACAAATAAGCCATGCCTTAGGATGCAGTTACATCTCAGTCTGTTCCAAGAAGGCATAAAAAAAAAGAGTAAGACCATCAACAAGACTCTCTAAAATGAGTACCACTGAGCAGTTAATATAAAATAAACATTTCATTTAGCATTGTAAACATCTGTCAAAATATTCCTAGCCTTCATTGCTATCATATCTGGAAACTTACAATAGTCTGTCCTTTTTTTCTTGCATTTCTCCAAGTCTCATATGAAAATTCTGCAGCTAAATAAAAAGAGAAGGATTGGAGCAATTTTCCTCTGTTGAAGCCCATTTTTTTTTTCTGCTGGATCAGCTAAATCACTTCATCAAAGATATACAGTCCTCACAAGTAACTCCACATAGCAGGGAGATTTTTTTCTGCATGATTGATTGAGCTTTGAAATAGGTTGAAATTTCTCCACTGAGAAAGCAATCCTTTGGTACTAGGAGGTGCTCAGCAATTGTACATAATGAAGACTTCACATTAATCAATGTAGCCAATTCATTTCTTTCACAATTAAAACTTTTTTACTATAAAGCAGTGCACCAGGTGTCTGTGTGAGATCAGTGTTTTGTGCTAGCACAAACTCAAGTGTTTTTTGCAGTAAATAATGTGTAAAATCATTAAATCCAAGCTAGACAGAGCACACTTACATTAAAAAAACCCACCCAGTTCTTGTCTTTCAGGTTGGGGTTCTTCAGAGTGGACAGACTAATCCAGAGTGGTCATGGGCTGTTCATCAACACCCTGCTACAGTGAGTTTTTTTCCTTCCACTTTCCATGTACCAACAGAAGAACACCAAATACATGGACTTGATTTGGGGTTAATGAAGAAGAAATCTGGTGTATTCTGTGTGAAAGAGCCTTGCCACAGAGATATGCAAAATCCACAGTGATGGGTGAAATCCACAGTGACAGAGCTTCTTAGCTCTTCAATAATTGCACAAAGTCACTATGGACTCTAGATAGAGGAGCTGAAATCTTTCAGACTGGATGGAAATCAAGCCTCAGAAAGAGAAATATTTATTAAAAAAAATGGTAAGTTAAAGAAATTACAATTTGTGATGAATATAATCATATTAAATAATATAATTAAACTACCATTGTATAAAAGGACAAGATTTTTTTCCCCTTAAGGCCAAGTAACTATTGCAACCACAGTCACGTATTTAATATCTGAGCATGCACAAGTATGTTAGAGAGAAAAGTTCTTGGCACACAGAAACTCAACTGTGAAAATGCACATGTTCTTTTCTAAAATGCTTGGCCCCAAATTAAAAAAAATCCAGTAATCATGTAATTGAAACATAGGAGCAACACAAACTAGGGAGAAATGCACTGCTGCCACTCCCATAGGCAGAACACTACCACTTTATTTTCCTTGGTTCAAGGAGCTACTGATTCATTATGAAGTTATTACACAGAAACTGACTGTTCAAGAGGGGAACACACCTCTCTTTGCAAAGAATTAAACAGGACATGTCCCAAACCCTTTCAGCTTGGGATTTATCTAAATGTTCTTTAAGACTGATATTTTAGAAAAACTTATCCAATGAAAGATGTGAGGAGTGATCATTTTGTGATAGATTTTTAATTCTTCCTGAAATAAATACCTTAATATGCCTCTTTCAGGATACTAATTTGATTAAGTTGTTTATTTAAAAGCACTGCACATAAATTGAATTTTCTATGGGGTCTGTATAAAATCGTTACTGATTTGCTCAGATGCATTTGTGTCCAATAAGTGCTTTACAATTTGATCAGTGTGTCATGTAGCAACCAATGTCTTCCATTCATCTTTAAGGAATTAGTTGCCTGTTCTAGTTCATGGCTCATGCTACCTGAGCAAATGATAAATATAAAAATGGCATTAGTGTTTCATGTTCCTGCAGCCTTCATCTATTTCCATTGCAACTCTCAGAAGGAAAGCAAGGAAGGTAAATAGTAGGTCTCTCTGCTTATGAACAAGACAGAAAATTAACAACCAAATGTTTAATATTCAAATTGGAATTTGGGAAAGAAATGTTTGCTGGTGTTGCAGTTTTCATGCTATAAGCTTATTTTTAAATATACTTCTCATGTCATAGATTCAGTAGGTTATTCCATAGATTCTGGTCTTCTACAGGGTGTCATAAACAGTGTCTTAAAGCATGACAACCTTGGTAACTTCTTGAGATTTAAAGTCACTTGTCATGCCCCTTTATAAAACCATATCATGAGATGCTTATAATTTTGCCAATTTTTAAAAACCGAGTTGGAAACTTTCTCTGTTTCAGCACAAAATAAAAATAATGTCTTCAAATTGTATAAGAGTACAGCAGATAATTCTTAAAGGAGAAAAATCTACTACTGAGCCTATGGTAAAACCTTTGGTGGGATTTGCAACGTTATCTTGGTGGTTGGGCTTGATGATCTTAAAGGTCTTTTGACACAGCTACAATGAAACAGACTTATTACTGCCTAGAAAACACACTTATTGATAAGTACAAGGAACTCCAAAGGGGATTTTTAGTAGTGTGAAATAAATGAGAGGCCAGGCATTGAAGAATGAAGACAATATACTGAATAGTTGCTCAGCCAGTGAGAACTGAGGTTAGGATCTTATGAAAACATAATGTGTTCCTATAATTAAGGGCTGTGTAACGTGCACACAGAGAAAGAGCATCAAAAAATATGCAAGACAACCTCCTTCCCTAACTTTTGAGTCTTTTCTGGCTTCTACTCTCAACAGGCTTCTAAACACACTTTTTACGTGTAATATTCTCTGCTAATCCAACACTTTCTCAGGCTCAAAGAGCTAGAGCAAGAGCTGTAAACCATCTGGAACAGTTGCAAAGCAAATTGCTGCCAAAAAATCTGCACTGAAGCACATCCTATCCCACTCTAGGTCTGCCTTGCATTAGCTTTAAGGCTGCATGACTATAGGAAGATACATATCCTAATTAGCCAATAACACTTCATGCCATCTCAAAAGTTTGGAGTCTTTCCATCTACATTTAAAACTCATTAATATGCCAGCATTTAACTATTTTCACTCACCTTTAATGAAAACACTAATAGCATTTTCCCCTCTGTCACTGAAGGCCATCAGCTAATGGGTCAGCCAGGTGTATCAAAAGGAATTTGCTAGATGTTCTAAGATCTAGAGTGCTCCTCTGCTTCTTGCTGAGATTAAATATCATAAATCAAGGACAATCAAGCTATGAGAAGACACTGTATGTCCCCTTTACCTTGTCATGGGAATGTTTTAAGTATTCCCTTTTAAGTAATTAGTATTTTATTAAGTATAATGAAAGAGTTTTTTCTGATTTCTCTTAGTAGCTTTACTTAATTTCTAATTTAGTGTGAATTATACATGATTATTCACTTGATATGAAATGATTTATAATTCTGAAGACTGTTGAATATGTGTATAAAAGAAAACTACCCAAGCAGTTCCTTCAGACACCTCCAAATTGTTAGACAAGTGTCTTTGACTGATGGATATTATATTGACATAGAGAAATTAAAAACATTCATATCTATATATCACTCATATACCCCCAAATCCAAAAGCTTAGAATAGTCTACAGCTGATTGGGTAGTATAGAAATGTGCTTATGAACAGAAAGCTAACTTAAAATATAACTTTTAATCCAGGTTATTTAGAATGATTTAAGGCTTGTTCTTTGAGAGGGTTTTTACTTGCAAAGCTTTATTAGTGCCAAAGAGTGTTATGAACACAGCAAGAGAGCAATCTCTCTCTTAGCCAAGTGTCCCTTAACTAGAAACACTCTTTGCTCTGGGAAATGTTTCTGTCATGCAGGGAAGGATTCACTTCATCTAATTTTTGGTAATTAAGAGTTGAAAAATCTCAGTTTGTCACCTGAGGCTAGTCCCAGAGTCTCTGGGAAGGAGGAGGTCCTTTGAAGATGGCTTGTGATTGATAGAGGAATGCAGAGTATTTCACAGACATATTGCAAGCATCTGTAGCATAATGCATAACATAATATAACATCATGCAGCCACAGTGGCTCAGCCCCAAAGCACATCTAATCTCACATCCTGCCTGGGAAGTGGGCAAATTCAGATGCTGAAGGAAGAGTAGAAAAACCCACAAATGACACTTGATCTAAGTAACCTCCAAGCCTCCAAGGGTTCACTGACTTCCTGAGCGTGATGGTTTTCTATGTGTTTAGTAATTTCCTTTCTTTCCCCCCACCCCACAATGAACTTCATCAGACTCCCCCTGAGCTTCTGGAAGCTTTTAGTGCACCCAAACCATGTGGAAGGGATTTCCAGAGCTTAGGTGGACACTGTGAAAAGCACTGTCATCGTTCATTCAGAATTTGAATCCTTCCAGCTAAATGGAAGCTCTTGGATTGAAAGGGAGGGTGATTGATCCTCATAGAGATTCTTCACGCCTCTCCTGATTTCACAGATCTCTCTCATGTTACACATGAATTTGTTCTGCCAGATCTCCAGACTCAGAAAATGGTGACTGTATTAACACAGATGCTGAGCTTAAACCATGTGTGTTAGCAGCATTTGAGAGCTTAGACTTCCCAAAATGACCAAAGCAAGCTCTCAGCCACAGATACATGACAAAAGTATAATCTCAGACTTTGGGGGGAGAATTGAAAATGGGAAGTAGATCAAAGAGGAACAATATTGTATGAAGAAAGGATTTAAGTTTCTCTTTTACATCAAAGTGTTGTCAATGTATACAAAGAGCTTCACCTACTGGCATATAAAACAACTGGTCACATTACTCATATGTCCAGTGGTTCAAGATGGGAAAATGTTTTCTTTGCTGTCCATGTCTCAATGGTTCCTTTATATTAATTTGATCACAAGAACACACATGCCTGAAAGGTCTGGGCATTAGAAATACCCTCTTTATGTCAAACTTTTCTGAATGAGATGAAACCAACACAGACCTCAGCATCTCATGACTACTACATCCACTGTATGATGGTTTTAGCCTCCAGTAATAGCAGTTGATGTGGCAGATGCTCTTCTATGCTGCAACATGCTCAGAAAAAAAACCCCAAAACAAACACACAGGGCTGGTTTTACACCTTTGGCAGATGTTACTATTTTCAGCTCCAGAACAATTTTTTTTGTAATCCAAGTGTAAATTAGATTAGCCTTGGATTTACTGTAACTCAAGCCAATCCCAGCAGCAGCCAGAGTGCAATCACAAAACACTAAGGTGGCCTCAACCCACACATTCCCATTCATTTGTAATGACTGTGTCTCAGCTTGAACTAAAAATCAAACCCACAGCCTGTGGAGCAGGGGAGAGAAGTGTGTTCACTACCCAGAGTTCAAGGCTGCTCTTTTTAAATCCCCAAACTGAGGGTGGTTTTTTTGCCACTGAACATCTTTGCTGCCCATTCTGCATTCTTATTAGCTAACATAAGAATTGATTTGGATAAGAATAGGCCATATGAAACATTGTGGAGCTGAAAGCCCTCGTTTTTCCAAGCAGCATGTCACTTCTCAAGACACAGGAATGTAGTAGCTCTGGTCATGCACAGCTTTTTAATATGCCTCTGGGAGAACAAGGCTTTCCTGGCAAATCTGTCTTTTAGAAAAGCTTTAGCAAGCTTCTCTTCCCTGCCTCAGTGGGAGGAGTGGGGTGCCCTGTTCCACCAGGACCTGAGCATCTCACGTGGAGCACAGACAACCCGAGAAGTTTTATGGTTACTTTCCTCTCACTTATCACAATGAGCCTTATGAGTCTTATTCTATAGAGGCACTTGGAGCTCATTTTCCAGGCTTTCACACTCAGTCAACATGGAAAAAGCCAAATAAAATACGTCTGTTTCAGGTAATAGCCTTAAATTAGAGGAGTCATAACAGAGTCTAAGAAGCAGTGTGAGTTCTTCATTCAAGTGAAACAGCTACAGGGTGACCCGATTCACAACAAATCCTGGTTCTCTTATGGCAGAGGAATATATAATTAGAAAAAAAACCTGGAAGTCTCAAGGATTAAATTACGTTGCCAGAGCAGCTTGTTTCTAAAGGGCTTATTACAGCCATGAACCACAAACCTGTGATTTTTCTTTTTTCACATGAATTGATGTCATAATGAGGTTTAAATGGAGACTCGGTGTCTACTTTGCCTCCCAGAGGAGAGGGGTTCCCCCTCTACCCTGGGCACAGTGCCTCCTTCTGCTGTGCTACTTAATGCAAATGTAAACAAAAAGGAGAGTCAGAGCATGAGAGCTGAATTCATTTCCAACTGGCTGTCATGGCTTTTCACTTTGGTCTCCTCATGGTTCACAAGGGTACCTTTCAAGTCTGGTTTATACAGAAGATGCTTATATGATAAAAGGGTAGAACCTAAAGCAGAAATACAGTGCTGATTATGAGGTGGAAACAAATCTGCTTATAGAAGCAATCCATGTGGAACCCTGATTGTAGAAATCTTTAACACTTCTGTTATTGGAACAGCTGAGAATATAGCAGGAAATCTCAAATGAACAGCTATTTTTTCTACCAGTCCTGAAAACTAATGTTTTAGTATAAATCTATCCTTTCCAACACATATTGCATCCCCTCAGGGCTAGCTCCACTGTGTAGGCAGATTAAATGGTTGCCTATGGCAGCAAAATGTTAGGCACAGCAAAATGTTTAAAGGCTGTTTATTGTGGGACCATAAGCTGGGTGAAGCAGACATTTTCCAATGTGTTGAGGGCTACAAAAGCCCTGGAGACATCACCAGGTTCCCCAGGTCTTCTGCATAAAAGTGAGCAAGAAAAACGTGCAGAGTTTCACAGAAAATAAAATGGTTTTGTCAATCACAAGGTTAGTGAGAGAGAATAGAGAAAGCCTGGGCAATTTAATAAATAGATAATAATATAGAGAAAAATATTATTCAATTATTAAAACGTTTTGTGCTCTAACCTCCAACAGAGTCAGAACTGTGCCATTTGTGTGTCAATCTTAAGAGCTACAGGGTCATCACTTTGAACTTTTAGCCATGGACTATTCAGGCAGCTGCTGAGTATTTGAGAAGGCACTTGCCAATCCCAGACTGGAGTGAATATAAGTATGAATGTTTATTCATGCTAAGAATCTGACCACAGGGACTTTTACTCACTACACTTCCCTTAAATGAAAATTGAGTCACTATTAAGGACACACGTTAAAATATTATCTTAGCAGAGTGAATGTGAAACCCAAAGAAAGGATGGCCAAAGATGAGAATGCAGCAGCAGAGGAAAAAAAAAGGATAATATTCCTCCAGTAATGTCACCTGCTCAGCCTCCAGTGCCAAATCTGTTCTCAAAATGCACTCCACCATTGCTCTTTCTGCTTGGTTTGTATCTGCAGCCAGGGCCAGATCAGAGTGGTCATGGGAGTCAGTTGGTGTTTTGCTGTGGACACCAAAACGTCCAGGGTTTCATTAGGGGTTAAAAGCTCTGGCAAATTCAAGTAATAACTGCATGGATTTGTTGACTCTTTCAAATATAGTCATAAGATTTTAGAATACTAAATTAAGTTACTAGAAATGTACCTTTTGTCTCCCTACAGACCACTTTCACAATATTGATCAGTGAATTTCAAATCCTAAGAGAAAAAAATATTAAGTATGTTACAAAATCTTTTTTATTTTCAACGTGTTTTGCTTCTACATTCTAGCATTTTATAAGTGAACTTCTGAATCCTTATTTCAGATTTTCTTCTATGAAACTACATAAATCTAAACCAAATAAAGGTTAAAAAGGGGTAAATAACTCCTACCAACAAAAAATGTCCTTCAGCTAAAATGCAATGCTTCAGACCAACTACATTTATTCTTGTAGGTTTTTGTCAAAACACTTGGGCAATTTCTATTCCATCTCACCTTGGTCTGAAATTTATTTTCAATACTAGTTAATTTACTGGACTGAAAAATTATATATTCTTCTATCTCTAATTTTGAAGAACCACAGATACATCTTTGGACCCATAAACACTGCTCTGAATGCACCTCTTTGGAAGTAATAGAATCTATTCTGAATGCCATTAGCCTTCAATCCATAAAAAGTCTCCCTCACAGATGGAAATTTCAGCTATAAAAAAATATTGGGTGAAGGAAATTATAGTTTTACGACCCAACTTTTATGTATCAAGTTCAAATTCACAAAATTGATTTATTTTTAATTTATCCCACCCCCCCTTCACAAGATCCAGACCACATATGTGAGGCACTTCAATTTCTCTCCTTTCTCAGAACACAAACCCCCCTAGGACCAGTTCCTTTGCACTCATTATGCATCTCCAGGGTACAGCATTCACACAAGAGCTACCTTGTGCTAACAGTGTTGATTTGCTTGTGCTCACGAAAGCAAGGAGAGTGCTTCTCAGAAACAGGGCAGGAGAGTGGGGGATGCTCTATTTTTTAAAATTAAAATACCTTTTCAATAACATTGTAGAGTTGCTGAATGGCTGCAGGTTTTTCTGCTACAGATTTTAATATTTCCAAAGTGCCATTCACTTATGAAAATAGAAGTTTCTTTTTCAACACCTAACTTCTATGAAAGAGTTGTCTTGAAGGATACCTTATTATTTATGGTTGAAAAATATCACTCTCCTCTGCTTTTCCTCAACATTTTTTTCCTCACCCACAGCATACTGTGATTTTTAGGACTCAGTCCTTCATCTCCTCATGCATAAACATTTGCAGAACTATGGCCTTCAGTCCCAATCCTGCAAAGATCCAGTCTGTTCTTAAGCCAGTAGATATAAAGTGGCTACTGTTAAGCACACGATGCAGAAAACCTCTAAAATTCTGGGCTAAGGGCTGTATTTTACAATTTCTCTGAAACAACTTTCTGAAATGCAGTGGAGTATTTTGAAGTAATTCTTGCTATAGGATATTTCTCACATTTATTATAATAATTCCTAGTCTCTGTAGAGCATCCCAGCTTTCTGCTCTTCTTTTCAACAATCATTAGACCACTGCAGAGGTGAATAAAAAATTGAGTTCTCCATAATTCTAGTAGGAACCCTGAAAAGTATACTGTCTTTATGCCACTTGTTATGCATCATTTCCCTGTATTTCTTCCCTTTTCATTGCTATAAAGTTACATATTTACTTTCTTATACCAGATTTTGTCTGAACCAAATATTCTATGCCTTGATTTGTGAAAAAGTTTCTATTTCCATTCCTAGAGAGGGCCATGTGGAAGCCTAATGAATAAGTGGAGTTGCTGGCAAGAGTGGCCAAGGGCAGGCAGGGTTGGGGGAATGAACGTGTGTTGACCTGGCTGGTCAGAGATGAGCCCTGAGGAAGGCTGTGAGAAAACAGAGCCAACATATTCATTGCTAAAATCACAAGCAGCAAACACTTAGCACTGAAATTCTGGTCTGCCAGAATATTCCTTATAATTTGGTATTTGTCTTGTTGTCAGGAGCAGATGAACAATCCTTAGCAGGCAATGATAGCTGTGCTGGCTTTCCTCTTCCACCTTCCACTCACCAATTTGATCACACAAATATTGTTTAGTCCATGGGAAGCAAATAGGATCCTGGTGTGGGAGGCATGATCAGGTTTAACTTGACTGTTAATTTGACTATGTGACTCTCCTTCTCTTTGTCAGGTTAAAAATGTATTTCAACATCATTGCACAGATACCATAAAAACGAAATTTGATGAGATTCTGGCTATGCTCCAGATTCCTGACAAATAATTGCATTTACAAGTGCATCAAGAAGTCAAGAGTGTCATTAAGGGTTAGGGGTAAGCCATCTGTCTTCAGGAGCAGCCAAAAGGCAAGATCAGTAGAGTTAGGGTCATCCAGCAGTCAACAATAACAGTAAAACATTTTTGATAATCATAGTGGCCATCAGCACGACTGAGAACTTGTAAATTAAGGATTGGAAAAGGGCAGAGGATAGGGTGATGACCTTAGCAACTGAAGAAATCCCTGGGTGATTGATGTGACTTCTTCATGCTTGTAGCCACAGGTGGCATGAACCAAGAACTTCATAAGAGGTAAATATTTTCTCCCAATGCATGGCAGAGATGCCAGCATTCCTACCCCAAACCTTTCTGCTGGCAGAAGTAGAGTAGTACAAGTCAGGAGCTGCCATCTTCCAGCTGAAAAAAGGCTGTTTTCTCAGCTCAGAATCCTCTGCTGCTTTGGCAGGTGCACCCAGGAAAGACCTCCATGAACATCACCTTTTCAGCACAGCATTCTCCCTTCACTGGTGCTGCACGAGCATTGCTTTTCTCATGGCTGCAGATGTTCCACAGAGTCTGAGCCACAAGCTTTTCAGCCTTGTGTTGTTTCACAAGCAGAGGAACAAAAGCCTAACAGTGTATGTGTCTTTTCTCCTGCTCTTTCTTCTCAGCTTGTATCCTTTGACATTGCATGACACCACTCCTCCCAGCAAAGCCTGTTCACACACCATTTCATCACCTGATTCTGCTGGGAAACAGTGACCTTCACAAGCCTGGCCAAGAACAGACTCCAGTGGCAGTGCACTGAAGCCTGGAACTGAGATCAAGGATGTTGAAAGCTGCAGACCTTGGTGTCTGGACAACAGTGTAGTGTGGATGCAAATGAATCCTCATCCAGAGAGCACTTTCAAAGATGGGGCTTACTGTGGACACAAAGGGTCTGTCCTAGAGCTGCTCAAAGGGCCAAATCGTGTTGCTCACAAGGGGTCTCCTCACCACTGCTTGCCTGTGAGCTTGAGATGCTGCCTTTGATAGTCCCAATGCACATGTAGAGCCTCTCAATTACATGAGCAACCAAGTGAGCCCAAGTTAGTAGCCAGCTCAGTCTGGCATGTTGGGCAGCTATATTATCAGCCACCAGAAATATCACATCAGGCACCCTGGCTAATTCCACAGAAAATCATATCTGAGCAAACATGTGCTGATACCTGCCCTAAGCTTCTGATCCCTAATGCTCAGTCTAGACTTAACAACTGTGGGACCATGACTTTAGTCACTCTCTACACAGTACCAAGGGCAGGTGGGGTGGATTTTTTTTCTCTCCCCCTCCCCCCCCCCCCATATTTCCAGCATGACAAGTACATTCCCAAGGTCATATATATATAGATAGGTTTCCTGAATACAGATACACAAAGTAGTGGCAAGTGCTACAGTAGGTGACTCAGAACATATTGCAATTCAACATTTTGTGGCTTTCAACACACTAAAAAATAAAATAAAATGGTGGAGTAGAAGATGTAAGAAATATAAATGGACTCTTAAGATCCCAGCTTACTGAAACCCCTGAAGTTAATCCCCAGTGTCTGCATCCTAATACTGTTTGTACCACTTAAAGTTTGTTAGATTTTTCTCGGATTATTTAAGGACTAATCAAAATTGCACCTTCACTCTGGGAGATTTTGCACTTTCCTCTGATGACTAATGACATCCCAAACAAATCTGAGTACAGACATTTTTCTGTGGGTTTTTTTTTTTCCTGCTCTTAGATGGATTAGTGCTGTCGTCAGCAGGTATGAGGAAAACACAGAAGGCAAGCACTGAGTATAACAAGTAAGCAGAAACTGAATTTAAATTAATTTGAAATGCAAAGGTAGTGACACACCTAAGCAGGATTTTGGAATGCTGAAGAACACAGAGATATATTTCTGCTTTCTAGCCAAATATAAGGCTCTGCTGTTGTTGAGTATAAATATATACATTTATAACATATATATGT
The DNA here is from genome assembly GCA_025447755.1 of Corythornis vintsioides. Lineage (NCBI taxonomy): Eukaryota > Metazoa > Chordata > Aves > Coraciiformes > Alcedinidae > Corythornis > Corythornis vintsioides. The sequence goes on from JAOEGS010010710.1 coordinate 13,732, forward strand.
ATAAAACAACAGCAGAACTGTGTTGTGCTAGTTCCAGTTATAGAGATACAGTGCAAACAGTGCATTAATAAAATTTATTGTTAGCATCTCCCTTGTCTGTTCCCATAGCTCATGCTGTGTCTCAGCTACACTAAGACAATGTAGCATAAACAGTCCTCAAAAACCCCTTCTACACATGAACTACAGTAGCTAGTCTCTCAGATGATGCTCCTTTCATCATGAGTTACACTCATTCTACCTCTTATCTGTCACATTTGACTTTGACCCACTGAATTTAGGGAAATTAGGTGTGACCTACATTTTTAAGCTGAGGGTGTTTCACCTAACTAGGGGTGCCAGACCACCATCCTCCCTTGTTTAACTGGTGCCCTGCTGCCCACCATGCCAGGGGTGCTCTAACCACATGTGGCAGAGCAGTAAAAAGGGTGAAGTCGCTGGAATCATTAGCTGGTCATTAGCTAATGACAGTAAATTGATCCACTAAGTCCGAGACAGCCTTCCCCTACTTGTATTAGGTGTGTCTAATTCACCAAGGCAGCCAAGAGGATTATGTAAATTAAAAATTTACTTACATTGCAGAGGGGTCTCTCCTGCTGTGCACTGGGCAGAAGCCAGAGGGAAGCTGCAGGTAGGGAACCAGCTACCCGGGCTCAGAGCACAGCCTGGGGGCATCCAAGGCCCTCACTGACCCATGATCCTCACCTGGCCCCTTGCCACCCCATCCAGCTGCCTTTAGTATCCTTCCCAGGTGGTCCAATCTGCACCTACGAAGCATTCTCACAAACCTCTCCTACCAGGACAGGCTGAGGGAGCTGGGGTGGTTCAGCCTGGAGAAGAGGAGGCTCCGGGAAGACCTTAGAGCACCTGCCGGTGCCTGAGGGGGGCTGATCCAAAGCCTGGAGAGGGGCTGTTTCCAAAGGCCTGCAGTGAAAGGACAAGGGGCAATGGTGTGAAATGAGAAAGGAGTGGGTTTAGATGAGAACTAAGGAAGAAGTTGTTTCCCAGCAGAGTGGTGGGCACTGGCACAGGGTGCCCAGGGAGGTGGTGGAGGCCCCATCCCTGCAGACATTTCAGGTGGGGCTGGAGGAGGCCCTGAGCACCCTGCTCTAGTTGAGATGGCCCTGCTCTCAGCAGGGGTTGGACTGGATGAGCTCTGGAGTTCCCTTTAACCCAGACATTTCTAGGATTTCTATGATCTTTCTTGCCCATCTCTACATTTGTTGGCAGCGCCCCTGCTCTCCCTGAAAACATCCTGCTGCCCTCCAGCTACATGCCTGGCTGTGCCCCTTCCAGTTGGGTGCAGGAACAAACCTCCACCCCTGTCCCAACACAGCTTCTCACACCCCAGCAGTCCTCAGCCAGCCACCAGCAGGCGTGTCCCTCCCACTGCTAACACAGCTCTGCAGCCCAGTTCCAGGTGGAGAGGGTGCAATGCCCCTTCTCCCCATCCCTCTCCTTTCCCTCCACCCCTGCCTCAGGTGGAGTCTCCTCACTGACACTGAGCTGACACGAGCCTAATGACAGGATTGTTTTCAACCATAGCTAGAGTAACACCCACAAAGGGATGGATGCCTTTGACACTCTGCAATGTCCACATTTTCACACGTACTTCTGCACAAATTAATGCTCTGAAACAGATTTACATCAATGTGCTTTACTTTGGAAGTAGAGAAAGGCTTCGAAGTAACTGTTGGCTGCCAAATTGATATAGGGGGAAGATGGAAAATTAAAATCAGGGGCTCTTACATTTTGTTTTTTAATCAAAGCCTTGCACTTCATCATTTGAAGTATTCTTGTAACTATCAAAATACATTCCAAGGGCTTTTTCACCAAAAATGTTGATTATTATGTAAACATTGCAAAGTTGATAAAGATCATACCTGCAGCTCCAGTACCTGTAAGGCAGGGATGTGAGAAATCTGTGTGTATTTGTTTGTGGCACACACACAGAGTGAAAGCATAGCACAAAAAAAAACAACAATCCAAACCTTTCCAGGAGAATTCAGAAGCTTTGTGCAAATCCATTCAAGTGATGAAAAATGATCACTGAACTGCAATGGGAGCAAACAAAAGAAATATTATTAGAGTTTAAAAATATTTTTGGCTTTATGTTTATGTTATTAACCCTGAATATTTAAGGACTGCAGGTCAAAGATGTAATAATTCTTAGAAAAAGTAGGAAAAAATAAAATAGGGAGGAAATAAGACTTCATAAAATATGGAGAAAACTCTGAGAGGATTTACACAGAGGAGCTAGTGTGTGTTCTCCTCTAGCCCTTCTACAATGTATACATTGTGGTCAGATCCCCCAGTTTAATAAGTTTCCCCATTCCCAATATTTCTCTTTATGCCTTGGATTCTCAACCACGGCGTTACATGAGAACTGCAGTTTTCACTTCTTAAGAAAAAGAAAATTGTGTTTTCCTAGTCTTCCAAGATGACTGAAATTTCCCAAAAGAATAAACCACAAATGAAAAGAAACCAGAACTGTGTAATTTTAAAACAATCCTGCATTTTTGCAGATGCAGAACTACCCCGAGTGCCGTGCAAACCACAGTTAGTTACCACGTCAGCCCATGGTTCACTCAGCCAAAGGGCACAGTACAAGAGAGTGTAAATTATACTGATGTGGGCTCTGTCACACTGACTTGCACTTAATTAGCATCTTTTCATAGCACAGAGAGTTGCAGTTTCCTAAGCAGGATTCCTTCCTGAGTTGGAAGGAGATGGAGGAAGGAGAGGATGCTCTGTGGAATGTGTCCGTATAGATGGCAAGGCAAAATTGAGGTCTCAAGTTCATTAATATTTTGTATTGCTGAATTCTTCATTTATTTTCCTTCGATTATAGTGAAGTCTTATTACAAAAGTAATGAATCACAGCTCAAAATAGTACCACAATCCCATTTCCTTTCATATCTGATGTTATTCTGCTTTTAGAAGAGCCCTGTAGAGATTGGGGGTCTTCTCTGACTTTTGCTAAGATCAGTTTGTAGCCATGAATCTATTTTCATTATTCCATTCACTTCAGTAATCCAAAAGAAACAGTAATGTGGGTTAAGACATTTCCAACAAGCCACTCACATTGGCAGGCATTTCCTTAACATATTTAGGATCTCAGTAAAGAGTTTTGCAAAACCTAGTGGGATTAGCATAGCCTGAATCCAACAATTAACAAATAACATGTGTTTGAGTCATCAATAGCAAGCTGATTGGGTTCATGTTGTGCTTATAATGAAAGTTTATAATACATAAATCTGATCTGTCGTGGTCTTGAAGCAAATTTTGTGTGGAATCTTTATATATTCATCTCTGAAAGAGGGACAAATGGTATTTTCAGCACAGAGCTTTAATGAAAAATGCTTAAATTGCTGTCCTGATAATTTCCACGTTCATCACTGAGGGCTTTCTAGGTTTCTGAAATGCTTATTTTTAAATGTACTTATTTTTACCATTTTTTGTACTAATTTTTCCCAGTTTTGTACTTTTTGACTTCATTCATCCTAAGCAGAGCACTAACCCACCTCTGGTTCATCACTTCACCTGCACTATCTACTAATCATCCTCTACTTCAAACTCCTTAAGGCACACCCTGTTATTTTCTCCTCATGTTTCTCATCACCTTCAGGTCCCTTTAGATTTATTTCTATCTTTTCTAATGTTTACAGCATATTCCAATTTAGTGATTATTCTCAAAGTGCTTTTTACCATCCCTTCCAGAAAGCAAATTAATATATTCCATATGATCAGTTCTCACACTAATCCATAAGCACAGAAATTCATTAGCTCTGTCTTTCTACTGCAGTGCACTGCTGCTTACCATTGGTTTGCAAAGGTTTTGCTGGGTATTTTGGTGTTTTTTCTTAATGACATTGAATTAAGCTATTCATTCTGGCAAACAGCAAGGAAAGCAAAAAAAAAAAGATCATTTTAACTTATTGTGACATTACTAAAGAGTGCCTAAAATAAAGGATTTACATCCTAGTGCATGTAAACAATGCCTTCTGACACCTTCTTCATGGTGTCTTCTTTTGTATCAAATTATTGCTGGAATGAAGCAGAGGGGGGAAAAAACCAGGAGAAATCTCACTGTGAATCAGCACTTTCAGCAGTAGTTCTTAAGTAACTGGGTCACTGGTAAATGATGACAACTTCTGTCAGGTCTCTGGTGCTGTAATTAGCAGCTATTTGTGGAGCTCAAAATACTTCAATTCATATAAACAAACTAAGGATCTGGGTCCTTTCTCTGTAAATAAATAGGGAAAAAAAAGACAGATGTATCCATATAAATACAAGACAAGCAGGCAAAATAGCCATTTTAAAATGCAGAGCAAGTAATATCAATCTGTAAGCTATCTGAAATGCAAATTTTTTGTTAAGAGCTTGACAATTCCAAGAAAAGAGAGTTGGCATTTTGATTATAACGACTTCATTTATTGGCTTAATGCTGTATATCATCCTTCTAAAACAAATACACCAAATTAATAATTACACAAACTCCTTCAGTGCTCCCAAAACAGGATTCACTGCAGCTCGGCGTGGCGTGCATATATATTTATTTTTTTTCCAAGCAATTAAACTGTATCCTTTAAGATCATTAAGGCTTAGGGTCAGACCAGGCTCTTTATTCTTTTAAACAGATGTTTGGGGGGATCCTGGATGCCCTTTTTTTTTTTTATCACCTTCTGCTAATTACTATCTGCCTATTCTCTCCACTCCCTGGCTTTCAAGAGGCCAGTGGGCCCCTGAATACCATCTGCTCAAAATTCTGGTCTCTGCCCTCTGTTAGACCTCACTAGACCTTCTTCTTTTTTCTTTTCCATTATGGAGATCATGCATGCATTAGGTGGGTCATGTTCCTTTTGCTATACACAGTGGCACGTGCCAATGCCCTTGAGGAATCAGCTGCAGGGCTAAATATACAATTGGCTTGCTTCCCCCAAAACAACATGAAGCTTTTGTTCTCCCACTCACAATTTCATACAATTACAGAGATATAACTAATTGTCCTCTGTAGATGAGAATGGAATTGCAAAATATCTTTTTTCAAGCAACAAAGCTTAATTAAATGGTAAAAAAGCTAAAAAAAAAAAAAACACTTCACAAATTTAGCCTTTTAACTACTTACTTTGAATCCCTGAATTCAGGCAGATTTCTCAGATTCCTCTAAACAAAAGCTAAACCATGCCCCTTATCACAGGCACCTCTTTCCACCACTTTATTTCTGTAATTTTTTAAATCTAAGAAACACTGAACATCAGGCTGAAATGAAAAGGAGCTCCAGTCATGGTAAAGGTCACCTCACAAGCACTGCTTTCAGCTTCTAAAGGTGGTGGAAGGAATTCTCTCTGTGCTAAGTAGAGGTCTGTCCTCACTTTGGTCATCTCTGTCACCATCCAAATGACTTTGTTTTGGTGGTACCCTGCAGACTACAGAAAGAGATTTAAGAAACAAAGAGCAGAGGCTGTTGGTTCCTGTACTGCTGTTATGATTAAACCCTAGAGACCATTTCAAGACCATGTGATGATTTGCACATCTTTTGTACAACATATGAGTCTTTGGAGCATCCAGCTCACAGTTGGTTGACTGTCTTGCTTGAACAGTTATCAAAAGACATTCTCTCCCACAGAAGAGATGTAGCTGGAAGCCTGTGGACCAGCCTTCCAGAGCCAGTGGCAGTATCATTTGTCAGGGTCATAAAATCTTCTTTTGCACTCTTAACACTCTGATGTATTCTGCGGGGCTCATCTACAGAGAAAACATTTCTATTTAAATTAATCTAGTTTCAACTGTTATTATCCCTATCAGGACAGATTGCTATTATTATCCACAGCAAAATTTATTATCAGCAAACTTTTGATGGTTTCTGACTGGCAAAAGTCACAGCTGCACAGAGCTGATGCTATTGCATTAAACAATGCTATAAATTGCATAAATGTAATTTAAACTCACCACACTATATTTTATTCTACTTCCTGCTCCCCCTTCTGCCAGTTCACTTCCACCAAGCTGGTTTTGACAGTCAAAAAAGGAGCCTTCCTTAAGCAAAAAGCCCACCTTCTGAGAAAAAGAAAGAGTTTCTTTCAGCCTGTGCATTTCCTGCAAAATCAGACAACTTCTATCTTGTGACATGGAAGATCTTGTTCTGGGCAAACGTCATTTTCCAACGTGTGACATGTTTGTGGTGATAAAGTGCAAACACTTTCCTCTGAGCCACAAATGGTTTGAAGTAAGAACCTATTCCAATCCTATTGATGTCATTTAAAAGACCTGCATTGACTTCGGGAGGCTTTCCATCAGCTCCCAGACATCTGTCTTCACAGACAGAGGGATAAAATACCCAGGATAAATTATATGTCAACTGCTTTGATTATGAAATGTTTACAGTTTGTGGGCTCAGGAAACACAGTGCTCAGGAAAGAAGGTTCAGTCAGAGCTTCATTGTTTGTCTTGTATCACTGAGACTTTGCTGTCGTGAAGCCAGAAATCAGAAATACCCCAGACTTACAGCTTTTCTAGTTTTCTTTGTTTTAAACAGAAAAAAAAATGTCTTGGTTCCAATGTAAACTTAACTAATGCCACAACTTCTCCCTATATTGGAATAAAGACTCCAATGTAAACTTAACAAAAGTAATGCCACAAGTTTTCACTATATTGGAATAAAGGTTCCACTGTAGTATCTTCTTCAGTGTTGCCCTTCCTATGCTGAATATCAGTAATATTATAGCAGCAGATCAGAATTAATAACGTGATACCTTTTGAAAAACTGATGGAAACTTTTTTTTTCTTCAAATAAAAGAGGTTCCCTAATTTGTCCTGAAGTATAGTTTAACATATTTTTGCAGACAACTAATTTTATTCTCAGAAATTCTTTTTGATTTTTTTTTTTTACTTCAGTTTAAATATTTTGCATGTTAGAAGACATTTTATGGTTATGAAAATTAATTCCATTTTCAGAAGTGACTTAGCATTTCGATAACAATAAGATTCCTTTAGCAGTATTGTCAAAATCTTTAAGTGAGATGGATTTCTAGGATAGGATCCAATTCATTTAACCCTTAAGTTTTAGGTATCTAATGAACCAGATATTCTGAAATTCTTGCTTCAGTTCCCTTTGTAGAGAATATGGAAACCTTGGCATCTCTGAAGATCCTCAGGGAAAAGGCACTATCCTCATCCTAGGACCACATATTAAAAATCACCAGGTTCAATGAAAATAAGAAGATCAAAGAAGGGTCAAAAATGATGAACCCCACTGAGATTCATCACTTAAACTCATCACTATCTAAAGGTTCCCTCGTGATTTTTTGGCAGCTAAGGCAAACTGGGAGACCTTGTCCTGTCTGCATTCTGCCTGAGAGGCTACACAATTTTATTTATCCATAGGAGGCAAAAGAATTTAAGAAAATGTGACTGAAAAGAGTCTGTAAATCTGGCCATACAGTCTCCTACCCTAATCACTGTTAAACCTGACAGTCTGTGGAAGCTCAAACAAAAGATAACAAATGCTGAGTCTGTGTTTTCACTCCACGTTTGCCTTTAATATTTATGAAGAAAATTGAGAATACATTCCCTCAGAAATGTTTGTGTACCATACAAAAAAGAATGATAGAGCTCCCATGCTCTCCTTGGGAATTTTATATAAATGAATGTATTCAGAGAGCTCAGGTATAATAATGTCAGTCTGAAGAATGCATGTGTTTTCATTAAAGATTTACAGCTCAATCTGTAATGAAAGAGGAACAATATTCTGAGGACTATTTCAGAATTGTACTAAATTAAAGGGCATGTTGTGGCTTATTTACCTATTAATTTGATCTATGCTTGTGCTCAGTTCTCACTCAATTAATTCCAAGGCTCATTTGAGACTTGGACTGTGTCTAAATACTGATGTATCTGTCATCACTGTCATAGGTGAGCTGGCTGTGAATCTGGACCTCTTGTGCTTCTTGTCACATAGTGAAAAGATGTGGACACTTGTCAGTATCCCCTTCAAAGAAATTAGCAGTCTTCCTATTTAGAGCAGTTGTGGCAGAGGAAGCACCAGGAACAGAGAAGAGTCTTCCAAATATGAATATTTCCAACACTTCATGGGATAAAATGCCAATAGTTACAGAAAGCAGCTGTGAGCAATGGTCAGAGAAAGGGATGCTGCTGTGCACCATGAAACACCTCACTTTTGTTTCCAGATGTGTCTTTACACCTGTTACTGACTGGGTTCATGCTCAACAAGAGACTCTCATGTAAACTAGTGTTGGAATTTTATGCAACCATGTAAGAAAGTTTTCATGTGCTCCAGAAGGTGGCCATGCAAAGTTGGGGCACTGGACATGTAAGATTTATCTCACCAATTCTTACACTTCCAGAGCCCACACAGCTCCATGAGAGCTGGTCATCACATGTCCCCATTACAGCTGATGAAGAAAAGTTAATATTACCAGGATGTAGTTCATTTTTTATGAAACTGCTAAATTAGAACAAAAACAATAGTGGTTGTTATTGGCTAAAATGACTAGATCCCAATGGCCATCCAAAGGATAATGTTGATTTTAAATGACTGCTGCCCAGAGCACAGCATCAGCTCAGATCTCGACAAGGCAAATTTCTTAGGAGAAGGCTTTCCAAAGGAATTCTAAGCAGAAAAGAGCCAACCATCTCAGGGCAGAAAACAAAAGGTTCTTTTCTCCTTGCTAGAAATAAGTTTAAATGTGGGCCAGAGGAGGAAAGCCTTGTTTCAGTTTTTCATTCTTGAATATAACACTGATGGACTAATTCCTCTGATTCAAGATGAGGCAACCAGCCCTCAGAGCATCCTGGGACACTGTTGCTCATATGGGAGAAGCACTTTAGTGAACCATCAGCATCCCATGTGCCATTTCTTACTCTGATTTGGTACTTTCCACCAAAATCCCATTGGTTTCTATGTATTTAAATGAAATTTTAGAAGACACATGGCTCAAAGGATAGCACCACTTGGCTTGCCTGTAATGTAGTCGTGCACATTCTGGACACATGGGTTGCTCTTTGATGACTTACTTTATTAGGTTTCCAAATCATGCTGATGCCCAGAGGGTGTGAATAGAATGGAAATAGCTTTACACTGCCACAGGAGAGTTGAGAAGGCCCTGTTTTATGAGGCTGAGGTTAACACTAAAATAACATGTGACAGATGGTCACTTTTTGCTACCCTTCTTATCTGACCAGCGTTTTTGTAACAGACACAAGCAATTCATTTCTCTCCTTTTAACAGAGAAGAAATCCATAGAAAATATTTTAAAGCTGATTTACTTCAGCTTTATTGTTTCTAACCACAGCTGAGGAGGAAAAATTATATACTGTCCCATCAGTAACATACTGGAACACTGTCCTCAAGAAAAATAGTTGTTGAGCAAAGTAACTTTGGTTTCATCTCTAAGAGTTTTCTTTTTCTGTATTTATGGACAATGTTTTGAGCAAAGTATTCTGCCATTTTTATCTTCAATGTGTAATGAGTTTTATGGTAGTTAAGCCCAAACTATCTGTTTACTTCAATATCCTGTTTCTGACACTAGCTTGTGGCAGATGCACAGGAAAAAATCATCAGAAACTTGATAGGTAGTGAATGCTCCTGCTGCTCATTTACTTCCTCAGTTTCTGGAAATCAGATGTTTATGAGTTCCTGAGCTCAATCTTTCATCTTGACCTTTGTGGCCCAAATTTATCCCATGAATTTGGCTAATCCCAATTAAACATTCAATCAGTTTATATTCTGACTTTCACAACATGCTGTGACAATGAGTTCCACAGTTTAATTACATATTATGGGAGAAAAAAATATATTGCTTATTTTTGTTTATTTTAGGCTTGCTGGCTTGCACTTGCTTTGAATAGTCCACATATTTTCATCTTACAAGAAGCAGTGAATAATCATTCTCTGTTTAGTGCCTCCATATGCCTCACATCACTTAGTAGAATCACCATCTTAACCCACATCCATTGTAGTACATTTCTTTTTATAAGCTTGTGTGATTGCAACTTTTTTCCTCTTCTCTTAGAATATTTTATTGTTTGAATTCTGACACTCAGAGCCATCACCTCATGGGTGTCTGATAAGAGATGGTCACCTCTAATCATATTCCCAATCAGCTTGCTTATTTTATATATCTCCTCTGAATTTAGAGGACAACATGTTTTTATAACTTTTAACAAGAAACCTTCCTCCCAAGTGTACAGCCTACAGTCCAGTTTACCCTAAACCAGTCCCTGAGTAACATCTAAACAGACATGACACAAATTCCTATGCTTATGCCTCAGCACTTTCATGCTTTGCTTGGTCTAGCTTTTCAACCAAGGTTACTTGAATCATCTACATATTTCCAAGCAAACAAATGAAAACAGGCCATAGTGTCTTCTCCAAAACCTTGAACTCTTCTCAGTGAAGAAGATTTTCAAATTTCCCTTTCTCAAAGCCAGTTCTGGTGCTCTAAGAAAGAAAAGATTTCCAAATATTTTTGTTTTGTCCCACGCCAAGAAATATCCTGTGCCTCCTTTTACCACAGTTCTTAATTTCCTCCCTTCAGTGCTGCCCTTCTCAGCAACCCTTTATTACTCTATGCTCTTTATTACCCTCTGGTTTTACAAGCCACTGTTTCTCACTTGAAATCTCCTTCTCCTTTTTCTACACCTCTCCAAACCATTTTTTTTTTTTGTCAGGATGGGAAATGCACAGTATTCTCCCACACTCCCCCAGGTTTCAAAACCTTTTATGCTGTAGCAGAGGAACTTGGCAGAGAAGGAAACACAGTGATGAAGGATTGCACAGAGACCAACCACAAAGCACATGGTTAGGGGGCAAAACATACATCTTGTTTTCCAGGTTCCTCTCAGAACTGCTCTAGACAGAGGTTTAGACAGATGTGAGAAGCCCCAGAGAGGAAAAGGACATCATTGGTCACCTTACACAAGCAGCAGTAGTTTCAGTAAAGCTTTCAATGCAGGGCTCCTCCATTCATTATTCTGCTACAAAAGGTGCTTATATATTGGCTTCAGTTCAGAGTACAACCCTTTATAATGCACAATTTCTGCAACAGTGGTGAAACTTAAACTCTCTACTTAAACTACAGCTAAGAAAATGAGTGAAATTATAGCCACCTTTACTAGTGTGCAAATAAACCAGGTGAAATCACCATAAGATCCATTGATAACATTGTGCCATGTAATATTTACCATTCTTTTCCTTTTTATCATAGTATTTTAAAGAACTTTTTAAAATATATATGTTAATATAGTCTGAATATTTTATATCACAATAGCTCCTATTCTGTTCTTTTGCAATGATGTGGGAATGGAAAGGTCAGTAAAAGGCAAACAGTAAAAAAAATCAGTTTCTCTTGAAAATAAGAGAGAAATATTGATGTCAGCATTTCAGCATTTGCTGGTTTTTATCAGAAATCATTTATTTGACCATTATTAGGCTGTATTCAGAAGGCATTCAATAGTTTTTATTTTCCACTGACTTTTTTTCCATTCAGTTTTAAACAATAAGTGAATGCACAAAGAATCTTAACAGGAGAACAGCAGACAATGCAGAAGAACAGCTGGTGCTCTAGCCCAGCCATGCCAGGTTGATGTTAGCTCAGTTAGCTAATGGGAAACTTAGCTCAGCTGCTCAGGAGGAGCCCTCCAGACTCAAACCATAATAAAAGAGACTGAGAATGGGAAGACCTAGTCATCTTAGCTGGCTTCATGTATCTGACTACACAAACAGTGGCTCTGAAATGATCCAGCTATTCCAGATTCCCTTTACAAGCAGAGAGAACAACATTTCAGGGCAATTTAAAATATCATTTTAACCTAAGAATTACACTCTGGGTTCTACTTAATTCACTGCCTGGATTTCTCCTGCCTAAATTGGAGTATTCCATGGGTTGCATTGCCTTCCTCATGGCATACCCAAGGCATTCCTGGTGACCTGAGGAATACCCTGTCATCAGCACTGCAGCATGAGTTAGCATCAAGAAATACATTTTCACTGATAGATAACAGCTACCTGTCCAGTAGAGAAAAGCTGGCTCTGGTATCTGCAAATCTGTAGAGAAGAATCTGAATTTTGTTGAGTTGTTTCAAAGACCATCTATTTTTCCACTGTTACTCAACGTTTATGAAGTACTTTAATACCCCATTCCATCATGTGTTGTATTTTCTTCTTAGCTAGTATTTGTGGTAATAAGATAAATAAAGGAAATTAATACGTGACATTTACTGAGTTGATGATGTGGAAAAGGGAAGATTTAGTGCCCTTCAAAATAAACACAGACTTTGGCTTTACCTAGGCAAAATATTAACTCTTGTGGCAGTAAGTCTTGATGTTCATTGCTTATTTTAATGGAAGCCAATTTTAGCTTAATCTGGTTTACAGAGAAAACTACATTCCTGCTACAGTGAAATGATTTTGTTTCAGCATCATAATAAAATGCATCCTTTTTGGAGAATCCAACTCTGCAAATTTTCATGATTATATCTAACCTCATGAGAATTGTTTTCTCCTCCTGGAGTCATGTTATTATGGTTATCTCTTCTCATCTTTGTTCTGCTAAAATAAAATGAATCATCCACACTTGAGGTTACAGAAAAGAAACCCACTTGAAAATGTGAATCTTAAATGCTCAAACCACAAAATTTAAATAAAAAAGAGCCTATAATTTGTTTTGATATCATAAGTTTTAGGCCAGTAACACCATTTTTAACAACTGGAATTAAAAGCTAAATGTGTTTGTTTTCTCAATATATGATCAAAAACGAGTTCACAGATTAAACTATTTATTCTGAAGGTCTGTATTTGACATACAAATGTGTATGACAGGTTGAATCCTGGAAATTTGGGATGTCATAGAATCACAGAATGGGAGGGGTTGGAAGGGACCTCTGGAGATCATGGAGTCCAACCCCCTGCCAGGGCAGGGTCACCCAGGGCAGCCCACACAGGAACAATCCAGGCTGGTCTGGAAAGTCTCCAGAGAAGGAGCCTCCACAGCCTCTCTGGGCAGCCTGTGCCAGGCTCTGACATCCTCACAGTGAAAAAGTTTTTCCTCATGATGAGGTGGAAATTCCCATGTTTCACCTTGCTACCATTACCTCTTGTCCTAGCACAGGGCACCCCTGAAAAGAGACTGGCCTCTTCTACTTGACACCCACCCATAAAGCTTCTGCTCAAGAAATCTGCCATTAAATTTAATAGAAATGTTTGTAAGTATGCAAGTGAAGTCTGTGTATTACCAACTGAAATAAAAATAACACATGCCATGGCTGTATTCCAATGGAGAGCTTTGAGATATAGCAAATAAATTAACTTCAGACTGTTTCATGTCATCTGAACAGTCTGCTAAAAACTTTCTGGCCAGAAAGGTGTCACAGAAAGAGTAAGTTATGTGTATTAGAGAGAGTTGCTTCACTATAGAGGTGAATGAGGGCTAAAGATCTGCCCTCCATGGTTTCTTCCAGCCTCACCTGAAGTGAGAGTGCTCTAAGTGCCCAGCAGAGATATAAGGCTGGGCACTGGTGTCAGATCCAGCCTTGAAGAGAATGAAATGTCTTGGACAGCACATCTCCTCCTCACGTGCATAATGGACCAAACACCTAACTTAGGAGATGTTATTTTTTTCATATCAACTGAGTAAATGAGGCATCAGGAAATCCTGGCATTATAAAGTGAAATTTTGTAGCATAATCAGCTAACAAAGAATACTAGTCAGTGGAAAGCAGAACCTGAAAGCAGAATTAAATCTGGCAATTGTCAAGTCACATTATCACTTGGTTATGGAAAATTGTGATAGAGAAACACTTATGAAGGGCATGGTGTAGTCTCAGTCTTCTTTTCAAGTGTTGTCTAAAATTACAGCAAGATTGTGTTTTATTTAGCCTGGCTGTGTTCCTAGAAAGCACTACAAGTGATGCATGAGCCTGAAATAGTGGCTTTTTATTTGTACTCCAAGCTCTAGAGTATTGTCTGTTCAGTCACTTATAGATCAGGCTGCTCAGGAGCTTTCATAATCACTTGAACAGTGTGAAAAAAATTATACTGACAATGCTGACAGCTCCATACCCTGGCTAAGAAAGGTCTGAAAGGCTTTAAACTTTTGCTTTTTCATTCACTGAAGGGTGGTCCTTGTGTACAGCACACTGGGCTCTGTACTTTACAACATTCCCCCTTCTTCCCAGACACACAACTTTTTGGCAAAATGAAATAAGCTTCCTACTATTAGTTTCTAAAGAAAACATTTTGAATTAATCTGTCTCTAAATATAATCTAGAAGACCAAAGGGAAGTTATGTGAGCACAATAAAGTGTCATTTTTAATAAATTCCTGGCTGGCAGGGGTCCAATTCCTCTGATATTTCTAATCCTTTCCAAGTTTGATCCAGACAGAAATAAAAGTACAATAGAATTTTATTTAAACAGTATCCAGGAGACCAGTTCCAGCCAACCCCCATATTCAGGCTTTCTTTAAAACAACTCCCTTTTTTTTTCATTTTTAGTTTTACAAAATGAATTTGTAATTCCCTCTAAACTATTTTCCTTCTCCCAAATAAAGATCACTTCAAGATGAATATTCCACAATTTCTGTGTAGCTGACAATTCAGAGTGTTAAAGAGAGAATGGCAAACTTAACCATAAATACCTGGCAGTTACTACTACTGCAATTAAGGAAATAAAAGCAAATTTAATCACTTTTTTTCACAAAAAGATTTAGCCATTGGCACTTTTGGATGAACATGTAATAGGGACACCAGCCATACATTTATTACCAGATTACCTACCTGCCTTCTTTCTTTTCTTACAGACATGGCTTGATTAGAAACATGCATTTATATATATTTTAATGAAAGGGACTGCAGCAGTTTGAAGGTGCAGAGCATTTTGAGCAGCTTTCAAAGCCCCACGGTACCACAGTATGCAACTGTCACTCCCTCACATTTGATACAGCAGGAATTCCCAAATTTTGTGCACAGAGGATTACACTCAGCTTGCTGGAAGGCAAATAGGTCAATTTAATCTGCATGCAAATTGAGAAAGCTTATTATGCAGGGATCTACCTCTCCATTTTCGAAACAAGAACAGTTTTATCAATGCAATTATATTACAGAAGAAATTTAGGAGCTAATGTCACCTCAGTTACTTATTTTCCCTACTGTCCTTTACAGCAAAGGACAGCAGAAAGCTGAGTGGTGTGGTCAATGTGTCAGAGGGATGGGATGCCATTCAGAGGAACCTGGCAAGCCAAGACCAAGTGGAAGGTCCTGCACCTTGGTTGAGGCACTACCCAGTATCAATACCAGCTGGGGGATGAAAGGATTGAGAGTAGCTCTGCTGAGAAGGACTTGGGGGGTATTGTTGGAGGAAAAGCTGGACATGAGCTGGCAATGGGTACTCACACCCCAGAAGGTCAACTTTGTGCTGGGCTGCATCAAAAGCAGCATGGACAGCAGGTCAAGGGAGGTGATTCTGCTGCTGCATCTGCTCTCACGAGACCTCACCTATAGAGAAAGGTGAGAGAGTTGGAGTATTCAGCCTTGAAAAGAGAAAGGAGACCTTTCAGAGGGGCAAACTTATTAGCAGGGCCTTGTGTGACAGAAGAAGGGGTAATAGTTTTAACCAACAAGAGGGTAGACATAGACTGCAGATACAT
>JAOEGS010010711.1:0-28144 GCA_025447755.1 Corythornis vintsioides
TAGTCCAACCCCCCTGCCCGAGCAGGATCACCTAGACCAAGTCACCCAGGAACAGATCCAGGTGGGTCTTAAGTGTTAGATGTTGACTTCTGCTTTGCTGCCTGTTTTTTAATCAGGATAGGGTGTTTTTCTATCAGAGCTGCTGTAGTTCAAAGAGGGATTAATTCAGGGAAGTTTGTGCTGTGCAGTAGGTCAATATAACTGATCATGACAGACTCTATGGGGAAAAAAGACTGTGTCTCCATAAATCACAGCCATAGTTTTGTCCAAATGGTTTGGAAGCAGGCTCTTGTTTACTAATCTGTAAAGTCTTTAAGCATAAATTTAAATTTTCTTTCTGGAAGCTCTTTAAAATTGATTCCCACAGTAAACCCAGCTTCAGGAAATCTAGGACAATGCCAGTTAATTAATTAAGGTGATTAACAAGTAAACTGGTGCTTCCTTTCACTGTGGGCGAGCAGTTGGCATTTTAGCAAACTTTGCCTTATAATAATAGTAATACTTCTTGGGGCTGTCACACTGTCCTCCCCAACCTCCACCCTTTCCCAATTATAATTCTCTTCCTTTGATCTTGGAAATGTTTGGGTTTTTTTTTTTTAATCTAAAATATGCTGCTTGGAGATGACATTTTATGAAATGTTCACTTTAATTATACAGGGATGGTTATCACTGCAGGGATGTTGGCACTGGCTTTCAGTGCAAAATCCTTCTTTTCTGCTGATTATATCTAGGAAAGCTCCCTGAGCCTTAGGCAACTGAAAATTGTAATGAATCATTGTTCACTACTGTGAACGGCAGGGAACAGAAATTAAAGCAGAATTGGGAGGGCAATAGTGGTGGCATCTAAATCAGCAGTCCATGAGAACAGTGGGGAGGCTGGAATGCAGTTATGCTGCTCATGGCCCCAAGTGGGGGACCTGGACTCTGGTTATGCCCTGTGGCATACCAAGAGACCAGGATGATGGTAGTGTCCCCCTAGGGAAGCCAGAGCCACATGTCCTTCCTCCTTTGTTGGCTGCTAAAAGTGATCAAGGAGGGGAGTCATGAAGGTTTTCCAGCTGGAGGAGCATGGACACCAGCCAGTGGGCTAACTGACATAGCCCATGACTGTCAATGAAATGGGTCTTGTTGACTGGCCAAGCCTTCATTCTGTGGTCCACTGAAGCCTTATGGAATAGCACTGGGTCTCTGCACAGCTGCCAGTGCATGTCCCTGCTCCCCCAGACTTGTGTGAGGATGACAGGGTTCCATTCTCTCTTTGGTGCTGGCAGCAGCCACACCAATATTCCCCTGCAGAGATTTGCCTTGCCAGCAGCAGGTGGATACAGGCCAGAGCTGATACTGGCTAATGGACTTACTCTTTCAGGTCTAGCAATAGAGGTTTCCTCTTCAAAAGACCCACATATGACAGTGGTATTTACTCTGGGCCAGACTGCTCCCTCCTGCATATCTAATACTTGAGGCTTTTATCTATCTCAGTGGAGCTGCCTGGACAGTAAAGTGCTCCTTGACACAGGTAAGGGTGGTATAATCTAAGGACATAGTAATAACACTCCTCAGCTTTAGTGCTTTCATGAGGAGATATGAAAAACCTGTTATAAAAGAGGCTGGAGCTGTTTTTCATGTACCATGCCTGGGGGCAGACACAAAGTAGACCTGCCCCAGGTCATGGGCATGCAGCTGCAGCTCTCACCTGTCCCTCTGGATGCAGAACATGAACTGCAGTCACTCCCTGGCATGACTTTACAACAATGCTATTGCAGCTTTGAGAGATTCCTTGTGTCTTCAAATGAACATTCTTGGTGTTTAAATTTGAGTTTAAATTTGGCCCAGGGTACCTACATTAGCATTTCTGCTTTTACACCTACCTGTATGGGCTGTCTAATGAATCCTGTGGCCATAATGCAGTCTCATTGCACAGATTGCAATATGTTGTTGAAATATGCAATGATCTAAGATTTGAACTTTATGCTGAACAAACATGTGACTAATGGCAGGTGCTTCCCTAAGGACATTATGTGAAATAGTTTCCTCTTCAGGTTATTAAAACTTCTGGTTTGCTGCTTAGATGACGATAGAGCTGAGTAAATCATGGATATTTTGGATTAGCAGAAGTAAAAAATTGTCTAGGTGGAATGAGCAGTTTAGTGGCCAAAAGAAATACCCTGTACTCTGAAAAAGTACTTATTTTCTTTCTCTGTTCTTTTCTTTTTAGAAGTGTCCTGTCTTTTAAAAATCTAGCTTAATATTTAATTTCAAAATGGCATTTTAAAAGTTAGTGGTGTTGACAGTTTGTTTCTTTTCTGGGCATAGAGGAAAGGGAAGGAAGTGAGAGAAACCACTCATTACAGTCATTTTGGTCCTTTCATTTCTGCTTTTCAAGAAAAAATATATTTCATAATCAGAAAAATTAATAGATCTCCACTGAAATAATAACATAAAATGAGGCCTGGCTAATGCTACCCAGCTGTTTCACTACCATGGAAAAGAAATAATTAATTGCATCCACAAATTAAAAAAAGTGAATGTAAGAGCTCAGTATAAGCCACTGCTGTTGCATCAGGCAACATAAGTAGACTTAACTATTAACTGAGCCAAAACTGCACTAAAGAAAGTGATCACTAGAATATTATCTAAGACTTCTACTATTAATGAAAACAAGTTCCAAGTGTTAGAAGATTCCAACATCTTTTAAAAAAAGAAAGAATTCAAAAGATCAGCTTTAAAACCTTTTTGTCTTAACACAAAAGTGCACTTTAAAGAAACAAACCCCCTCAGTTTCTTGTGCAACAGGATGTTTGGCCTAATTTGATATATGAAAAGCATGAAAGGTCAGTGGGTAGTGAGGAAGCTGCATGTGGACCTGAAAGAAATGGTTGTGGAGAAGCAGGAGGTGTGGAGCTGGCAGGGCTGCTGCAGGCTGGCAGGTGCCCCTGGGCAGAGTGCGGTGCTTTGCCATGGCATGCATCCATCCCTGCTCACACCCTGGTGACTGCCTGGGGCCCTGCCCTGCATGTTGCTGCACCAACCACACTGGCAGAAGTAATAGGTTTGCAAAAAGGCCCAGTATGGCAGAGTGTGGCTCTCCAGCTCTGATCATGAAGGGCAGCAGGGGAGGGTGCTTCTGGTCTGAGCAGGGGATTGTAGGATCCTTTTTTGCTTTCAGGGCAGCATTAAGGGCCTTACATGAGAAAAAGAGCTGTTGCAGTTCAGGGCCTTATCCCATTGGAATTGGTGGGAGTGACACTTCCATTGGGAGAGCATAGCTGCCCAATGGCCCTCTCTGCGTGCAGTGTGCCCTATCCTGCAGCTCCACAGCTCATACACCTTTGGTTTATATGTAGAAAACTAATTAACCTATTGTCACACGAATCCTGTCTTTACTTTAGTCTCATTCAAGGAATCCTCCTGTCCTGGTTTGTCCCAGAGTTTAATGCAGGAAGCAGCATGAGCTAGAAGTGTTTGGCACCTTTGAAATGAGACCACATGCAGGTAGCCTGCATTAAAGGATGCTGGAAAATAATCCCCCTGGCATATTAGCTCATGGATGTGTATGTTGGCAGAGATCAAGTCAGCAATTCATGCTGAGCATCTGAGGTCATGACAAAACCCAAGTTCTGTAAAATAATGCTGGCTTTTTAAAATCCATATTTATTTCCTGCTTTCAGGCGCTTTCGTAGGTATTGATCTGATCAATGTGAGTAAGTTTTTTGACAAACAAGCTTCTTAAAATGCCTTAAAAGCTTCATTATTAGGATAATGGAAACAAAGTTAAAACCAAATCAAACAATGCATGTGTAAAAGGTTTCCCCCAGACAGCTTGAAAATAAATTGAAAACAAATTCAATTAAAATAACAATCAACCTTTTTGTTCCTTTAGTGGTATGATTTCTCTGAGGCAGGTACACCATGATAAGAGATTTCTTTGAAATGCTTGGGATAGCTTACCCATAGGCAGAGCTATGACAGATCAAAGCAGTATTTTTGCTAAAGAACAGCCTGCTACTATTAAGATTCTACTTTAAGTTCTGTAATGTTTCTTTTTTTTTCCCCCTCTCTTTCTTCTTTTTTTTTTTTTTTTTTTTCCCCAGTCCCAGATGCTTTTGCATCTATTATTGTTCTTTCCTTTTGCCTTTTACCTCACTAATCCAGGCCCTAGATCTTCACCCCAAGGAAATGTCTTATTAAAATTTCTTTTTACATGTAGTGTTGTTTTCTCCCTCTTCCATATAACCAGTAGTTTTCTATTTCTATGCTTACTCTGATATTCTTATGCCTGAAATGTCTTTATACCATTAGTCTTTTACATCCCAGCTGTAATGGAAATG
This sequence comes from Corythornis vintsioides, assembly GCA_025447755.1. Classification (NCBI taxonomy): domain Eukaryota; kingdom Metazoa; phylum Chordata; class Aves; order Coraciiformes; family Alcedinidae; genus Corythornis; species Corythornis vintsioides. The sequence goes on from JAOEGS010010711.1 coordinate 4,329, forward strand.
GGGCCATGCTTGGATCAGTGTGAGGAAATGTTGCGGTTGGAGGCTGGTCCTGCCAGGCCAAGAAGCAGTGTGCCAACAGCATTGGGGTACTGACACAAGCTGACAGCTTCCTTCATGGTCCCCTTGAGGCTGTTTTGCTGCTATGAAGAGAATTGCAAATGGGTTGAGGATTTGCTTCTCTGTTACTTGGCATCATACTAGTGGCCCCACATCTGCATCATTGTGTGCAAAGATAAAAGTAATGAAGACATCTACCGGTGAGCTGTTGTTTGCAAATGATTGTGTTGTATTGGCTCATAGTGGTAAGGACATCCAGTTACTTACTGTTTTGTATATGCTATAAAGCTCCTCAGCCTTGCAGCCACTCTGAAGAAGAAACATTTTCACTTTTAGCTGAGATCTGGCACTGCAAGAACCATCCTTGTATTATCTGTTGATTTGGTGCCTCTCAGGGTTGCCTGTGCAGCTTGCTTGTGTGAAAAGGAGCCTCTCAGCTAGGCTAGTGATGCTGTGGTAAATTATAGCATTGTCTATGGAGAGTACATGATGTTCACAGATGAAACTTGATGTGGTTTTTTTCCACACTTTTTGTTCCAAATATGCTTGATGGCTACTCTGCTCTGCCAAAGTACCTTTTAGTGTTGAAGAAGTTGATGGGTTTTCCATTCTGAAGATCCACTGAAATGAGGTATGAAATGCTCCTCTGTCATATAGTGTGTATTGGGACATCACATTCCCAGGCATGTAACTTAAATTCGTTTGGGTTAGTATTCTGCATAAGGTATTTGTTTCTCTGTGTTATCAACACACTGAGGGGCAACTATAGACCAATTTCACTCTTTTATCATTAGTAAATAGAGGATTATGGGGATTGAGAGTCATATCTTCACCTCCTTGTTTGTCTATAATGATAGCATGCTCCAAGCGTGCCACATCAGACATGGCCAGGAAGCTGCTATTTGGGACATTCATAGGTGTGAAGGCAGAGCTCTGGTAGCTTCATGAAAGCCAGACAAGGAGCTGGCATTGCAGGACTGATTTCAGAATACACTTTTTGTCTTTGGGAATGGTGTTTCACCAGGTAATTCTGTGTGGTGGTTGGATTTGGTGCTACTTTTTGTCTGGTTTAAAATGATGGTGTTGCATAAGCATGGTTGTGGTCACAGGAAGAGTTTGTCATGTTCTGAATGCAAAGTGTATTTCTTGTTGCTCTAGGCACTGTCACTTCCACAATCACAGATTGTCTTTTGAGTCATCAGAATTGATTTTCATGCCCCACTAATTACTGCCTTGGAAACTATGGGCAGTAAAGGCATAGTTCATGAACATTGAACTAGTACAGGTTATTCTGAGATGAGTTAATATCTGGAAAGATATTTGATGTTAAATAGCTGGAGAAGTCTAGCAAAGTTTCTTTCTGCTTTGGAAAACAACATGCTTACAGTTACCATTTTGTGATTTTTCTGTTTGCTTTTCACTACATGATCCAGTAAAGCTGAAAATCAGCTGGGATCATTTACTTTTTACACAACCTCTGTGTTGTACTGATTTTATTAAGGGCTTCCAATAAAATGGTATTTTTAAGATAACTTTGGAAGATGGTTCCTTTCGGTCAACTGCTGTCATTAGGCCTCCCAGAATAAAAGTAAGAATTGGACTGGTGATGGATTTAGAGCTGTGCTTGTATACATCCAAAAAGAGCCAGAATGTGACACTGGCTGGGACAAAAGAGGTTGGGGTGCTACCTTCTTCTGTAAAAGCAGCTACATCAGCAGGATATTCTAAGATGGGAACATCTGGTTACCAGAATAAGTTCTGGTAATAGGAAGAACTTGGGAATTAAACTGGTTGTATTGGGTGATAATACAATGGGGATATTGTATGGGTTATATATGTGTTGTTAACATATATTTCACAGTAGCAAGGCAAATGGAAACAAGACAATTAGTGGGTTTATTTCTCTTTCAAGCAAACATGATTTTTAGTAAAACTTTATTTACAAGCTTTTTGGAACATTTTGTTTCTTTCAGCAGTTACCAGGCCCTGCTTTTTGAACATGTAGAAAACAGATTTATATGAAATTTATGGGAGCTACAGGGTTTGAGCAACTGTAATTAGGAGAGGAATCAAGGCAAGGCAGCTCTTAACAAGCTCTTCTCACTGGATAATCTGAATATTTGGGCAAGTTTGAAAGCTGAAACTGAATCTAAATTTTACAAATGACCTTTACTTTTTCAAGTGGCTGAAGCAATGTTCCAGGTCCTGTGATATTATAGCTAGACCCCATCTATGATAATATAAAAGAATCAGTTAATCTGTCTACAGAGTGTAGTCATTCCTGGGTGAAATGGATAGAAGCTCTTTTCAGTAGCATAAAGTACAATTTTAGGTAGGAGAGAGCAAATTATTTTACAGCCTACTCTGAAAGTAATTAAGAGAAACAGGGTATAAACACTGGCTTCTGTGTTCTCTGAAGTAAACAAAATAAGAATTTATGCTATTGACCTTGTTAAGTAACTAACATTTTTTCTCCTCTATAATAGTTTTTGCTTTCTCCCACAGTTCAAACCCCCCTGAGCCTGAGGCTTCATGCTACACCAAAATGTTCAATCCTGCATTTGAATAAGCTGAATAAATCCAGCCATACTGCTAAACATATGGTAAGTAATAGCATCATTAACAATAGCATAGTGCACGTTTGACAACTGAAGGGATTTGGCTGCTCTGTGCCAGGGGAGTGACAGCAGCGAAGCTGTCCTGGCTGCTTCTGCCAGGCTCTCCTGTCTTTCACTCTCCCTCCGCCCCTGCCTTGACCTTCTTGGAAATTTGAAAGGCTGCCCATCTTCCTACCCGTGACTTGGACTCTTATCTTACACCGTCAGCTCCAGGGCTACATAACACTGTCTCTGTAAGACTCCATTTCACCTTTAAATGCTGCTGTTTATTCTGCTTGGGGTGACTGCATGGATGGGGATGAGACCGTAGAGGAATGAATGCCCTTGGCATCTGGTTGGGGCGATCTCTCTGGGCTGTGCCTTCATCCTGAGCATGTACTTCCATGGCTGAGCACTTCTTGTGTCATTTAAACAGGCTGTGTAACACACCTGGGACGCTCATGATGTCCCAGATGCTGCAGCATGGTCAGGAGCACAAAGAGCTGGCAAGTAGTGTGTTTAGTGGAGAGATGTATGTTAATTTTGAACTTTTTCATAGGAAAGCACATCAGTCTCTTTCCATACCTTCCTCTCCCTGTCCTATTCTGGAGACACAGGAGCTGTTGTTGCAGTCCAGTCCCAGAGGATGTGCACAAGATCCTTCTCATCCTCTTCCAAAAGAGTTCCCAGTGCCATGCTACTGCAGGATGCAGCAGTGCTCAAGGTTCCTTGAGGTGCCTTGACCCCCAGCAACTCATTCCATGGATGCCAGTATGGGTTGGAAGCTACTGTTTGAATTCTTGCTGCTACTACTTCTCATTCACTGACAGTGCCTCATAACCCCAGTCCCCTGCCTTCCCTACTGCCCTTCTTTTCTGCCCTTCTCCATCTTTGCTTCCTCTCCAACCTGTCCTTGACTTGCTGTCTCCTCCTTTTCTCCTCTCTCCTTACCAGATCTGAGATTCATAAACCCAGCAAGCCCAACCCCTGCTCATCCCAAAGCTGGAAACAGCAGGAGTTACCCCCAAAAGACCAGAACCTTTGCCTTCTCTACCTCAAGGAGCAACTAGCACAAGCAAGTATCACTCCTCATCACCCTGAGATTTTTGCAGCAGGATACCTGAAGCACTCTGACTTGTTTCAGACCCGATTTATTTTGCATTTCCATGTTATTGCTGGTCTGGTGGCTCATAGAAACACCCACAGCCAAATTAAACGTTTTTTATTTTGATAGCCAGCTTTGCAAATTCTCTTAGACTCTTACCCATAGAAGCAGCAGATGGCTTCTAACCAAAAAGTCACTCAATAAATATAATGCTTAATACTAGGGGATAAGTATTAAGACTGTTTTTCACTATGCATCCTGGATACATAAAACCAGTTCACTATCATCTCAGAGCTCCCTTCACTTGCCACCTGTTATTCTTCTCATGTGGATCAGTGAGCTCCCAGATAATCTGTTTCTGCAGCAGTGTGATGGGCACTGATCATGCTGCTCACCCACAGTCTGAGCTGCCTGCAGGTGAGCAGCAGTGGCTTCTGCAAATGCTTCTTGATACAAGAGGTTCTTTCCAACAATTTGCCTGGCTATATTCACATCCCAAACTTCTGGGTTAAAAACCATCTGTGAGTATTACATATAGGTCACCAGTTCACACAGTCCATCTGTTTAGATATTGTTCTCAACCTCTGCTAGCTATTAGGTTAATAAAAACACCTCTGTAAATTAATTTATTTTGTTTCTTTATTTTCAGCAGGAGCATTTTTTACATAAATGATCATTCCTCTGCAGCATTTGCAATCCACATGTTGCCATATACATGTCTATGATAAAGGACCCCAAAGTGAATTAGCTATAAGGTGGTAATAAGTTAAAAAGTAAAAACAAACCCAGCAAGTCAGTTGCTACATTTTGCAGTAGATGAGCTCTTAGAAATGCAGTAATAGTATAAAGCACAAAAAAAAAGAGGGAAGTTAAATGAAAATGTTCAATTTTTTAATTGAATTATTGAATATGCTCTGAATAATAATGAGGACAAATACTTTAAATTATTTTTTTTAATAAGGGATTTTTAAAATACTGTTTCAATGAAAAGCCATATACATTGCTGGAGAAAGACACCAATTTATTTATCTAACTAATTTTTTTTTTAAAGGAATATAAGTGTGTAGGGGGCAGAGAGAGAAAGTACTGGCCTGCTTTGGAAAGACCAAGTGCTTGAAGATGGGTTTGGCTGTGCCTCAAGTCTGTTTCGACTGCATAATCTACCGTGTATGTATATGAGAAGCTAGAAAAGAACAGGTAGTGGAAAAGAGTCACTAGTAATAGCTGAGAATTATCAGTGCTGTGGGCTGAAAATAAGAGAAAGATTTATCTGCCAACAAGCAACAATGCTTTAACCAAAGGGGACGGATGGAAAATGGGTTGTTGCTGAGGGGTTGTGATTTTCAGTGAGGGAACTTGTAATTCGTTATTGTACCTTAGGAGCATCAGCACAGGCATGTGTGCTTGCACAGAGCATCGAATAAGATTTGTGGACAATAATGTGATGTTTGTGTGTGCAGATGTTTCTGTTTGTGAGGCTGTGGTTTGCATCCCAACACTTGCCGAAGGACAACACGTGTTTTTGGAAGGTACACAACGTGCACTCCCTGTATATGTCTTTTGCTGACTTGACGGATTTAATGCCCTAGTGTCAGGAGTCAATATACCTCGAATTTATTGCTCACGCCGAGCATGAGTTCAGCCCTCCCCCTTCCCTTGTCCCGTGTGCGGGAGCCCAGCAGATGGAGCAGTGTTCCTGCTCAAGAAGGCTGCCAGCTGGGGGAGGGTTTCACTGTGTTGGGAGCGGGGCCGAACCCAGAGCAGCACTATGAAAGTCAATAGAGTTAAACCGATTGGAACCCTATGCATCTATAAAATAGAGAATAAAAGGCTCAGGATAAAAAAAAAAATGTGAGATTTCCAGTTTCGAGGAGGGGGTTGTTGTGTAATATATATATAAGTTTAACAGAACACTTTATATAGAAATATATCAGTTTTACCAAACTTATATGTGCTCTAGAGTAGACTGTTTTTATCTGAGCTTTAATTTACAGTTAAAACTCAGACAAGGGCATAACATAATAATCCTTTTGATCACATTGCTATTTTATGTTAACAATATACTTTATTATTTTTAATAAAACACTAGTAACTGCTGTTAGCAGTATTCCCACAGCAGCAGCCATGAGCAGTGGCATAAACAAGAATAGAGAACCCTTCTCCATCTTTTTTTTTTTTCTTTTTAATAAATAATTGAAGGAGAAAATGGGAAAAACAGGGTGTAGGATCCAAACAATAAACACAAAACAGGGTCAGAAAGCAGGGCACATGCTTTCTCCTCCTTTAAACCTGACTACACATTATTTTTTTTCTTGCTGTCACAGAGAAATGTACTCAACTCTTTTTGTAGTGAATTGTATCTTGGAAAAACATTTTTATATATTGCAGTGCTGAGTGGAGTAACACGTTTAATGGCACATTTTTGTCTGTGTTACAGGGTGGAGCTGAGACAGCTCTGCTACTTCCAGAAGCACAGCTCTGCTCAAAGTTACATACTTACAGCTGTGCCTGCCCTTAACTGCCTGCTGCTCATCAGGAACAGTTATTTCACCCATGTAAGTTTGGAATAAGAGGTCAGCATTTGACCTCTGCAAACTAATGGGAATTTAGCCCTTTGTTGGTTTTCTTTTCTCGCTCTTGACTTCACTGATGGGCAATGGCATCATCTTCCAGATGCCTCTGGACATTGTGCCTCGCTGATATCTGTGCATCTCTGCTTACTTCCCAAACTTCCCACCTCCAGTGTATGTCTTTTGGACATCTTCTGATTTTCCCCTCTGAAACTGCACTGCTGTGACCTTCCTCTACAGCATCCTACTCTGTGTCCAAGACACCCGGTGTTCAATGATACTGCTGCATTTCAAAAGCATTGGAAGTTTGTAATTGCAAAGCAAACCTAACAGGAATTTAAATAGCTTTCTCTGAATACTGGCATTTTACATTAGCAAGGCGTGTCTGTTTGGCAGATTTCCCTCCCCTTCAAGAGGCTTAAATTTGACTTCAGTTTAACCATCCTACCTGGCTGCACAAGGTAAGCAGTAGAACTGATCTTTGGGTTGCTTTGTAAACTATACTGTATGTATTTCACTCAGGTTGTGTCTTTATTTCTAATTTTGTGCCTGTAGCGGGGGAAAAACCAGCAGCCATTATCACGACATTTTATCTCAGTTTAAAAAACTAATAGGAACTGTTACAAAGCCTTAACTGTCAGATATGAACTTCAGCTTGACCTCCTTAGCCAAGAAAAACAAAAGCCGAGAAAGGATTAGTTTGCTTCCTATGAGCATATCAAGGGGCAAAAGCCCAAGCATATGGGGAAAAGCTGTTTCTTTTGAGACTACAGCTAGCAGGAGAACAAAGCAGTCTAAATTTTCCACAAACTACTGTAGGATGCTGGGAGTTCCCTCATGTCTAGTCAGTGTAATTCTGGGACAATGGCTTGGTAGGTGCAGTCAGACAAAAAAAAAAAAAAAAAAAGCTGGCTTTTCCAAGGAGCATCCTCAGGGTGTGAAAGGGACTATGTAACTAAGTCCTGAAGGAGCTTGGACTCACTGCCCACGGAGCTCTTCTCAGTCCACTGCTATTTATTCCTATGTTTAAACCATTTAATACAGTAGCTGGAATTATTCCAGGGTACAGAAAGAAGTATTTCTTGTGGCTACATTGCTTAGGAAGAGGTACTGCTGATCTGGCAAGAGTAACCAGCAACTCCCAGGCTCTTTGCCTGTCTTCTTTGTCATAGCTCTTGGCATCTAGGTTGAGCTTGTGACTCTGCTGCTTCTTCTTCAACCCACTGCCTTCTCTGAACCCTTTTTTATCTTTCTGTCAGGTCTATGTCCTGAATAAGAAAGCCACTCCATACTCTGTCCTAGCCTCCTTCTCTGGAAACTTTACCCCATGTCCTCCTTTGTCATCCCCTTGACGTCTTCCACACCCCCATCTGCTAATCATCTTCCCAGAGAGCAATGATCTGTATCTTCCATCTTCAGGTATCTCCTGTGGACCCAGTGCTCCACCTGCTCCTCTTCAGAGTCTTACCTGACTTTGAACTCATGCTATATACCTGGAGTGAATAGGATTTGCCTTCTTACTCTGTTCTCTGTGCCACAGTCTCTGCATCTCCTTTTTCAGTGCTAGAACATCTTACACCTGCTCTCAGGATTTTTTGGAGTCTAGAGCCAAATTTCCAGATGTGGCTGTTGGATTGTAACATTTTGACATGGTGGACACTTGGGTCAGTGTTGATGACAATTGTTCAGTTCTGCTTTTGTGTCTTGATGAGTACAGCTGTAGTACTCTTTTAAGTTCTCTGATTAAATTTGGGTGCAGGGGAGAAACTTAAATTAGTGGAATTCTGGGTGCGATGGATGCATTTTCTGGGAAAGATGATCCAATTAGATCCTCAGAGAAACAACTGATAGTCTGCCTTGGATGTTTTATCAACTTTGTCAACAGGTGGAAGCCACAAAAGCATGTGAGTGTTCAGAGGCAGTTCTCTGTAGTCTGCTGTTGGGTTGGACTTTGGCACTTAGATGATGATGACAACTTCTTACTGATTTCCCATGACTCATGCTGTGCATTGCTCACTGCAGAGCACACTGGTTTTGCCCATCAAGATTAACTCATCTGTGAGAGCCTGTGTGTTTGTGGTACCAAAGAACAGATCTTCAGCAGACCATGGAACAGTGGTGTCACTAGTCAGGGCAAATGGGGGCTGTTCTGATGTAAGTCAGCCACTACAGCAATTCAGCATGCACTGCAGCAATGTATTCTAGCTTTGTACTGCTAGAATGGGGGTCCAATCTATCTGATCTATCTGCTGTCAATTTAATGTCCAAAGCTGTCTTTTGGATTCAGGTCTTTCAGCAAGGAGCAGCCTGAGTGACAGCTAGGGGAAAGAATACAGAGATGTGGATTTCCTGCACTATAACTCTTGAAGACTGAAATAGTTGGTATTCATAGTTCAGCTCAGCTTTGGCAGAGTGTTCTGAAAATGTAAGTTACACAGAGGAGAAACCATGTGTGCTCAGATACACTAGATCTTTTTTTATTGTTATTGTACTAACTCTTCATTTCTAAGTAGCTACATGCCAGATGCATGCCATTTCCCATCCTGCCTTACAACAGAATTTTAGATTATGAAAACACTTTTTGCCTGAACTTTGGCAAAAGGACATCTAAATCTCTGAGAGCATTGCTGGTCTCCCACAGACACAGTCAATAAACTTCTGGCAGTTTACAAGTACCACAAGATAAGATTTTACTTACTTAAGTTTGTGCTCTTCATATTAGTAGTACTAATACCTCAGAGGAACAAAAGAACATTTTTAGCATTTTGTTTACATAATGGCTGAAGTGAGAATTTGTTCCTTGTTGAATAGGTATCCTGGGGGTCCTTCAATTTGCTGTGGAGCTCTGTATCATGGAAATAGCATAGGAGTTTGCACCAGTGGACCTTGGGTACTTTCTGGCTTGTCAGTGTCTTGCTACTGAAACCCCATTAACTTGCCACCTGCAGATAAGGTAGCTTCATAGTGATGCTGATTAGCTAACGGTTAAGCACAGTGAGAAACCAGTGATTTCAAGTCAAGCTTAAAGGAAGACTGTGAACAACAGTGCATTTGAGAGAAGGATGCTGTGAGCACTGGTGCATCCTGTGGTTGCTGGGGGCCAACTGGTGGGACTTACCTGTACAAGCCCCATGTTCACATGGGTACACATTGTGAGTGCATCATGGCCCAGGCTCCCACTGCTCTGTGTTATGCATGGCCCCACTGAAGGGTCCTGAGCTAATGACTTGGATAGGCAGTGACCACATGAAAACAAATGTTTCTTGACCCTATCTTGGGGTAGATTGAGGATGAGGGAGGGAGTTTCTCCATCATAGAAGGCATCATAACCATCAGAGCAAGCCCTGAATCCAGAAGACATTTAGTGCAGCAGCTCTCAGTGCAAGGTCTCAGCAAGGTGGTGCTGATGGCCTGGGCATGTTCCTCAACTACCACATAACCTCTGGGCCTGTATGGAAAGAGATCTTTTGTTGGAAATGTGAAGTTCCTGTTGCTTGCTGCAATAAACTTATCTCAAAACCATTCTTGCCTAACAATGTGCATTAACAACTACTTCCATCATGGAAACAGCAGGCTTGTTAGCCCTTGCATAAAGAAAAAAAAAACAAAACCCACATAAATGTATTCAAGAACTTTTGCAACATAAAGGAATGCAGTATTCAAGTAATTATTTTTTAGTATTTCACTAGGAGTTTGACACCTGAAAGCCTAAAAAATGGGGACTCTGTTGTGGTGACATAAAGGGAAAATAATGAAAATTAAGCAGATACCTATATTAAAAGATAGTTAAACTGCATTTAACTTAAGTGCAAACAATTATTCAGAATTAGTGAAGTCTTCATTTGCTATAATTTACTTTGAAAGTGGATTAAGGTAAATTGAATTAAGGCCTCTAATTCTAAATAGAAGCATCTACATAGTGATGTAATTAAACTAATCTGTTATGAGAGTTAATTTAAATAATGTACCCAGCCCTATGAAAAGGGCTATGGGGCAGTTTGTTGGTTTGAAGAATCATGTTTGCTCTTAAGATGGGCACTAGACAGTTTTAGCTCATTTCAGAGATCCATGAAAATATAATTGGAGCAGGTTCCCACTGTCCTATGCCCTGCAAGGGCTCTCAGACACTGAAACCTTTCCAGGCAACTTTTACTCCTTGAGCTGTGGATCCTCTGATGCAGCTTTTTGATTCTCCTTTCCTTGATGAGGAATAATGTGGCAATGACTGTTAGTTCACTTAAAAAGCAGATAGTAACTCAGTGAAGATGGTTAGTTAAGAATTATTTTAAAAGTCCACCAAATTTTTAATGAACAAAAATGCAAGGTGATTTTTGTTAACATTCTTTGGATCCAGAGCAGAGGGTAAATGTTTGCTTTTTTAGCTAAAACTTTCTATATATTCCAGCCTAAGAAGGAAGCTACAGGTGCAGTGTCTGTAATTCTTGATATATTCTTTTGTTTCCCCACCCCCCAAAAGAGTATACTTGTCTTAATTTCCTTTTAATTACACTCAGGCATTAACTAATACCGACTAACTATGGCCCAAAATAATTATTGCTATTTGCTCCCTTTTGTAAATATAACTCCAGCACTGAGCGAGAAGAATAATGGCATATTTACAGAAGGCAGCTAATTAAATTGAGCTTCAATTGCTTTCAGTTTGCCAGAAGGAGCCATTTTCACAGCAAAAAATGTGTGCAAGCCTGCATGCGTACCAGGAACAACTTGGTATAACATAATTCAGAGTTCCCAAGACAAAAATTCAGTTCAAGACAAATTTACACTGGCAATAAAAATCTCATTAAGGAAGATATGAAGATCTCTCTACTATACCACGACAGTTAAAAGAGGTTATCATTTTTTCAGTTTATTTAAGGAACAGTATATATTTCATTGTTCCAGAGCAGATGCAATTGCAAGTGTCTTTCAAACACTTGCTTGCAGTAATGCATTTGTCTTGTGACTGTAACTTCAGAACCAGCCTGTTGATACATCTTGATTAGGACAGGAGCAGAGGCTTGAATTTCAAAATTCTCCAACTCTTAGTTAATTTTTTTCTCTATTTTTGAAACCCTGGCTCCTGCATTTTTGGAAAGTCTCTCTCCCGCCTATTATTCAGCCACCTGCAAAGATTTCCTATGGTCACAATTTGTTTCCAACTGTTTGTACCCTATTTTGTTCCTTTGAGATGTTTAGCTAAAACCATTCATGATAATTACAGAGCAGCAGTCTTTTGACAAATCAAAGTTTGAAAGAACTATTCTTGTCGAAGCCTGTTGTTACCAGTCCCCAGGGCCTTTTCTGTTTTGCAAAAACAAAAACAGGAGGATTGTTTCAGAGTTGTTTTTTCCTCCATAACAAAGAATGTGTCTTTCTTTTCCTAATGTTCAGATAGAGAAGCCTGGTGCATTGATTGTTATTTACAGTGTTTCTTCCAATAGTTCAAGGAGTTGCTGGATGGAAAGCTGATTTTCTTCTCATGTCTGCATATCATTCCTGAATTTGTTTTTATCTGTCGGAAATAATGATTTGGCAGACATCAGCACTTTTCCCTTGTTTAAGTAATTCCTTTAATTTTGTGTTAAACAAGAATAATGTGGCTTAATTTAGCTATTTATGTAAAATTGATTAGTAATTATGGAGATAGCAGGAGATTTGGCTTTACCAACTGAAATAAAGTGACCTCTCCATGAGGATGACTTGGCATGTCTCCTTCACCTGCCGTTTGAAAGTGGAGGTGGCAGGGAAGCAGATGTCACTAAGCTGCATTTAGGTTACAGGAACATGATGTTTGGAAATGTGCAATTTAAAAATATATTACATGAATGGAAATTAGTACCAAGAGTGAAACACAACATGCTGTACAAAGACTGTTCCTACTAGCTTCTCTTTCCTTTCCTCTGCCACTTTCCTTCATTTAATAAAAGATGTCACACTGTCATGCCTCAGAGAATTGAGCAATGTGGGGAAAGTCAAATAAATGTATTGTAAGGAGCATCTGAGCTTGCAGCTGGGGCCAAGGATACCTGACTTTGGTTTCTGTTTCTGCCACAGAAGAGTTTCTGTGCACTTTAGGAAGTTCCCCATTGTTGTTTTTTTTTTTTTCCTGCTGTGCCACTGGGTTTATAATAATTCTGTCTACTTTGTCTAGTTTTGAGTGCCAGTACTGTGTAGAAGAATTTCTCATTAAAAGATTGTAACAGATCTGGCTCCTGTTGGAGACCTCCGTGTGCTAAATAACACCACAAGATATGCAGTAGCATCTGGTCACTCATGATTGTCTCTAGTGATCCAGGACCTGGTGGGATAGAGATGCTGTAGTTGAGCTCTCTATATCCCAGCTCTGCTGGTGAGTTGGCTTTGAAGAAATCTGGTCTTCAGATTGCAGATTGAGCAAACATGGGCTGAACTGCACCTTCCTCTCAGAGTGGCTTTGCTGGCACTGCTGTGAGTTTTCAGTGCTGGCTTAGCCTCCCCTGGCTAATGCAGAGACAAATTCAGTTCTGATGCCAACCCTCCCCAGCCAATTGGTTGGGTGCTATCAGTTGGGCCAAGGCTGTGGGGTGAGACACACTGGAATAAACCCAGTAAAAGAGAATAGCTTTCGTTAGCCTCTGTCAGAAGTGACTCATGTATTTGCAGGGAGTGGGACAAGCTACACAGACTTCTTTGAATTTAGCCTCAAAATCTGATTTCAAAGGCAACCACTTGCAAATTTCCAACTGTCTTTTAGTCTTAATGTTGAAAGCCCCTTCCATTCCCCCAGTGGCAATACTCAGCAGCCCTTGAAATTATTTCCAGCATGTATTTTAAGTTTCAAAAGAGGGAAGCACAGGAAAAAAACCAATCTAGATTCTCCTCAGTGGTGCTGCATCAATACTTGGCTGATCTGTATAATGCTAAGCACAGCGGAGCAGAGCTGAGCTACCAGTTGCTAGCTAACGAGAGGATTAGCTGTGCCTGCAGATGGGCTGGCATAACTTAAGCAAGAGGGCAAATGTGTAGAAAAGTCAAACTTGGACTCTGGGTGAAGGTGGTATACAGCCTTTTCTCCCAAGAGCATCTGCTGTGCAAAGGGTGGGCAGGAAAGAAAAGCAAAAGCAGTTGTTTGGCTGGGCTTGAAGAGAGTTTTACAGAGCCAGAGCAGCTTTGTTTAATGTTTGTTACTACTAATAATTGTATTTATATTCCTGGCCAGCCCAAGTACTCTGAGGTTTATATGTGATAATCAAATACAATCAAAATATATTCACAAACTCTCAAGTAGTATCCATTTGACTAATAGCATCCTCCAAGGTGGGCTGGAGAACAGGGAAATCAAACAAATTGACAACAAAATGTTTTCAAAGCCAAGAAATAATGTAGCAATACCTTTTCCGATTGATCTGGGAAGGGGTAGGGATTAGAACCCATCTGGTGGTATGGGTATGGGCTGTGGCCACCTTTCCAGTACTAGGGTGATTCTGAATTTGTTGAGGTTCCCTTGAGGCTTCATCATTGAATGCAGATGAATTGAAAAGAACAGAAGGATCTTTGTTAGTTGTTTTAATAGTCTGGAGAGCAAATTATTCAATCTCACACTTTAATGTTTACATTTATTCAACATCTGATTAACAGTTGGATTATAAAGTGTTGCCATGTCACTGTAAAAGATTAACAAATTTCCCATTGTTTTAAATACAGATCAGACGTGTTTGCTGTTTGTTTCCGCATTTTCTGCATTATGTTCGACAAGTTTTCCACCTTTATCTATTATGAAATCTGTAACCTTGTTAGGATTTAATGTCATGCTATTATATTAAATTTTCATATTTGTATTCTTCTACAAGTCAGAATTTCCATTGATACCTTTATGTTCCATTTTCAAATTGTGTGCTTTTCCTTGTTGATGATTTATGCTCCTTGAGATCATAGCCATCATTTTTCCATTTGTGATTGGATTTTAAATTAATTTTTATGCTTCACATTTTAATTGGATATTTTTACCTTTTTAACTAAAGCAGCTTCCTTTTATGGATGTAGGGAGGTGGGTGTTTTTGTTCTGTGAGTTTGTTTTGTTTTCTTTGTTTGTTGTTTTGTTTGTTTGTTTTCTTATCTCCTGGATATTATTCACTCACACATTATTTGCCCAAAAAAGCATTTTCAATTTCTCTTTTGGCTTGTCAGTGTTTCAAAGTACCAGCAGTCAGTATTAATGGTCAGGCTGGTATCGGCAGAGAAAAATGAAATGTAATCATTATTGCTAGTAGTGAAGCCATGATGAATATTTAGGTTGGTGATTCAGTCTCTTTATTTTCATCCAGGGATATTGACTGCTGAACCACCTCAATGTAGCTGTTATTTTGTGTGTGTGTTAGAAAAATACCAGTTTCTAAAGTGTATCCTGAAGTTGAGCCCTTGTGGTACTGTAACTTCTTCCACATATTATGATAGATGTATTTCTAGGTCTGGAGGGGTCTCAGTGATGATTCTCAAAGCATCTTATACTGACTGCATCTTAAACTTATAGAGAAGCCTCTAATTCCATTTTCTTAGTTTTAGGGAGTGAGGACAGAACAGGAATTACAGTAATAGGTGTCTCAAAGAGGTAAAAGGTACAAATTCAGTGAAGGACAAAAGAAAACTTATGACTTGGGAAAGGTTAGGTATAAAGGCACTCTAAGGCACTAGAGTGAATTTTGATGTGTGGACAAATCACCCTTGTGGTGGAAGATGAAGCCCTCATAGTCACCTTCAGCCCTCCTGGAGGATTCAGTAGAGGCTGAAGCTTCAAGTACTCAAATATATTAAGCTGAGACTAAAGATGTTGCTACTTGGGGGAGTCAGATCCAGGCTGTAGGGAGCATAGCTGACAGTTCAGTGCTGCTGTCTTGCAGCATTGAGAGTAGCAAGGAGGTCTTGATATAAGGACCTGCTTTGTGGAGCAAGGCAAGCTGGATTAAGCAGAGGAGGGACTGGTCAACTGCAAGAGTTCATCATGGTGGAAATGAAAGAGAAAATAATTATTGCAAATAGCAGGTTAAAGCAGTTGAAATTAATTGGGACTGAACTGTGAGGTGAGGTGGCAGGGAGATAGCCACTATGCTCTATATAACTACCTGCTGATTATCACATTCTCTTTGTTCTCAGTCTCTTGAGGCAAATTGTAGCCCTGTTGTTTGAGAAGTCAGAGCAACAACTGGATTTTGGCTTTGGAGAGAAATCCTTGTCAACTTGAACAAGTAAAACATCCATGCTAATTATTCTATGCTTTTCATATGCTTTTTGACTGTTAGTTTAGCATCTTACAAGTGAGGCCAAAAAGAGATGATATAATTTTTTCTTTTCTTTTTCATTTTTTTTTTCCTTTTTTTTTTTTCCTGTACATTTATTTTTCATGTCCCTACAGAAACCAAGTTTTCCCCCTATTGTTCTTGTTATTGGCTTTATACATAGATAAAACAATTTAAAAGAGTATTTTTCCTGGTTTGGCAGAGCAGAGATACAATATACCATTGGCACATCTGTCAACATTATGCCCCTGCTTGTCTTTATTTTCTCAGTTTGCTTGTGGTCCATTTAAAATTAGATTATGACTGATTGGTTCCTGCATTCAAACTACTTTGCACGACACTTCATCCACCAGTGTATAAAACAAAACTGAGCGGACTGGAAAGCCTAAGGGATCAATTCCAAATATTACTGTGTAATAAAAACTGTATTTCCTTAATTTTTTATCGATTCAGTACTCATTCTCCTGTAATGCTGCTGTGGTAATATTAAAACTCAGTGACTGACAGTGGCATCCCATAGAAGTGATTTAAATAGCAGTACCAGGGAAGAAAGCAGGTTTTGCTTTCCTAACAATTTTGCTCAAACTCTCCCAGAGGATTTCTCTTGCAGGGAGGGAATAAACTGTGCACCTTTTCCTACTTGAAATATATCATCTGTGCTTCTTTCAACTTTGTACTATGCCTGTGAAACCAATGGGATGCCTGCTGTTGGCACCACTGGCTGAAGCCTGCAGCCTTTAAAAGCAAGTATGAATATTTGCATTGTGGATGGCAACAGGTTATTTGTGTAGGGTATGAAACTGATGTTTGCTCAAAGGAAAGCCTCGGACTGTTTTTCATGTGTTCCTCTGAAATGGAAGGAATTTGGCTAATTAGTAGTCACAAAATGTGTGTCACAGATGGGAATTTCAAAGGACCTTATGAGGTTTGGATTCACAGAGTGAGCCAGTGAAAGGGGAACTGGGCATGGGAGTCTCTCAAAGTACCTGGGAGTACTTGTCTGCCCATGGAAAATGAGATGGAGATTTTGTTACATGCTGTGAACCTCCAGAGTCTGATGAGAGGCATTTCTCAGAGTCTGCCATCCTTGAGGCATTTGGTTGGGGAAGCAGGGTATTCACAGCACTCTGGCATGGATTTCTGCTCCCTTCAGGCATGCACAAATAATTTTTAGAGAATGCTAAAAATGAAATAAAACTTGGAAGGTAGCTCCAGACACTGCTGGTAGTAACTGGTTTCTCTGTCAAGACAGGTTAATCTGCTCTCGTCAGTGTCACAGAACCATAAAAAAAAGCTATGGCCCAGAGTCTGTTTCTGGACTGGGGAAATGTTAATAATCTGCAGAAGTTGCCCAAGGTCTGGCAGAGACAGTGTTTCATGTTGGAATATGTATAAATCTTCATGTTTGTGATTCAAAATTTGGAAACAAATGTCAGGGAAAGTTTGATCAAAACTTTCTCCATTGAGATGTGCTAACCAGAACAATTCACAGAAACGAAAATGTAATTAACTGTGAAGTAACCCCAAAGTGTTCAGTGGCAATTTGTGGAAGAGGACTGTAGTGGAGTGTCTGTAGGGGCAGGGTGCTAGGAGCAAAGCTGAAGGACTTGTCACTTGACTCAGACTGATTAAAAGCCAAATCAAATCTACTCCTAGAAAAAACAAGAAGCTAAGTTATGATCCTAAACCAGAGTCCAGAATCTCTGCACCCAAGAGGGGACATGACACCTCCTTTGTCATTAAGTGGCCATTGCATTTGCTTTGCAAACTCTGTGCTTGTTGATATCAGATGCTAATTAAAAGCATTTAAAAAAAAAAAAAAAAAAAAAAAAAAGGTGGCTCAGCTCTTGGCCGAGTGTCATGAGCAGCTCTTTGAGCTACAGAGGCAATTGTGCCTTAGTGCAGCAGGTGGAGGGGAGCAGAGCCCATGTCTCCCACTGTCATGCCAGGGAAGTATGGGCCCAAGGAGGGATGAATGCCCTGTTCCCATCACTGCTTCCCAAAGCAGAGGACTGGATCCTCCGGACTTGTTTTCTGTTGGCTGAAGTCAGGCAGTGGTATTGTTCGAGTGTAATACTGAATGAATATTGAGTGTGCCTCTAAGATAAAGTCATTATTTAGGAGCTCATTAAAGTACTGGCCTCGAAAAAATTTCCTGCTGCTAATATCCTCTTCCATCACTGTGTCATGGATCGGAGCTTGTTTAGAGAAAGGGCTGTGTGCTCTGCAGCCACCTCCCTCCTCTTACCAGGGGAGCTGCTGGGACCAGGGTTGGGATAAAACTTTTTTAAGCCTAGAGCTAAGAAAGAGCCAGATGTTAACAAAAGCTGTAAATTGATAAGTAACTCTAGCAAAGTCCCTCAACACCCCTATTTCCAGAAAAGACTCTCAGGTTATTTTTTCTCCTTCCTTTAGCTAGCAGCAGTATTGCTCCCTGCTGTGAAACCACATTTCTCCCTCTTGGTTTCCCAACCTGCTTCTCCCTTTCCTCAGACTCCTAAGATTCACCTCTTGCTGTGCCTGAAGGAATCACAATAGAACAGGAGAGAGCAGCCACTGCTGCAGCCACTGCTATTCCCACCCTTCACTGTTCTGTGTGCTGGGAGGCAGCTAGATCCCCAGGAATCATCATAGAACCCTGTCCCATGGGAACACCTCTGAGCCTGCAACCTGGGGAGTAGCACAGGGCTTCCTGTTTTCAGTTGCTTCAAGGTAACTTCAAAAAGGTAAAAAATGAGTTGCTGGACTTTCACCATCATTAAGTGCTTCCTTTCAGCCTCATTGTGGTTTCCTAGGTGGACCTTGTCAGCATTATCGCTGTGTTGGCAGATGGCAGTTTTCTCAGCTCATCACAGTGAAATTCAGGAGGATAGCAAGTGTCCATACTGCAGACCCTTTCTGCAGCTCACCTTTCCTCCAGACAGTGTTCAAAGGTCTGCTGGAGCTTAAATAAATACTAATTTGCAGTAATGGCATTTAATCCTCTTCAAATAATAATTTACAGTATTAGATTATTATCATAGTATCTGATCTGCAGTTCTTAATGCTTTATTGTTATCCCATTACAGGGAGTTCTGCTGGCACTGCATATTGTCTATTTCTCTTACAAATGTTCTACAGAAACCTTATTAATTATTAGTCTCATAAAACACCTGTTAATGTTACCATTTTAATAAATCTCCTCCTTAATTAAATTAGGTGGTTCTGATAGTAATCCTCTAATGTCCACTGCTTTTCTGTTCTCATCACAGTCTGATTGCAGAGTGGGAAGCAGTGTTCAATTATAATTGATGTAGCCCATAATTCAGAACCAAATTATAACATATAAAGGCATATGACCGTTGAGGAATATAATAGATCTCTACACTAAAGTGTCATTTGGATTGATTAGTGCTGTTTCTAGAGCCTTGTTAGAGGTGAGAAAAGTCTTAATTTAAAAGGATCTTTTCTTTATTATTATTTATTTCTTTTATTTTTATCTTTTTTTTTTTTTTTTTGGTCTTAAATTCATGCACTCTATTTCCTCCTCAGGAAATAAACAGCATCTAATTCAGCTACTTTGGTATAGCATTCACAACACCTACTTTCCCATTTGTGTTCAGTTCTAAATCCAACTTGGTTTGTTTTTTTTTTTTTTGTTTGGTTTGGTTTTTTCTTAAAGACAGATCACATGATTGTATTTAACGATTTAATAAAACTTTTTGTCCTGAGATAGGTGTAAGAGATCTTGCTGATCTATTACTGCTGCTATCCAAGCATGAAAGTACAGTTATGTGTGATACAGCAATATTAAAGCCATAAGCAAAAAATTTAAAGTATATCAGAATTAAGACCTATACTAGCTGGAAAATTGATTACGCACCAGGAAGGTTTCCCACACTGAAGTAAACATGCTGCTCACTTGGGGCCAGATCAGTTCCTCTCTGCTATGAAATGTTTCAGGAGAAGCCTGTCCTGGACTCCATGGTTCTCACCATCCTCTCACTTTCTGCATGTGTGATCTGAGCACCATTCACCCTTGACTGCTTCTTTGCAGCTTTCTGAGTAGACATGTGCCATGTTTTATGGGATTAGTAATCATTTCTTATCTTAAAGGAAATCCTAGAGCAAAGCTTTCCTGGGACTGTGTTGAGATCCTGACTTGCAGCTCTCCAAACCTTTCCTGGTGCTGAGTAAAGCGCCTGTTTTATATTGCTTCACTGCCCACCTCTCCTCCCATCATACTCATTTGCCTTCCTCACAACAGCTACTGTCATTTATTGTCTATAAAAAGCAATGTAACAAATGGTTACGTGTGCTTTTAATTTATTTTAATATGACTTAGAAGCTCATTTAGAACAGTTCCTCTTTGGGATTTCCCCCTTGTCCTGTGCATGCCTGATTCCTCCCCTCCCAGTCCTCCCACTTGACTGTGGTCTTTGGTATCTGGCTCACGTGAACCTAGTTGAATGTTCTTCTCATTAGGATATTGGCTTGCTCTTGCCCCATTTCATGAGGTGGATCCAATCTCTCTCCAGTAATCCTAATTTCCCAAAGAGGATCCCATGGTTGAAATTTCTGAATCATTTGTGAATCAATCAAAGGATGTCGTGGCTACTTTGTATGTCATCTGGCCCTTTAAAAAAAAACCCTTGCTTTCTTCCTTTTAAAACTGAATTATACATCAAAAATGTTTTTGTGAGAGAGCTGTATGCTTCATTTAGAAGATGGTGAAATGAAATATTTTGACATTTTAAAAACGGAAACATTTTGGTGTCCTTGGATTATTTGCCTCTTGTTTTCCCACAGTGGAAGTATTTTATCTTTTTTTTAATTTTATTTTTTATGTTGTGATTCCCTCATTTGCTCATAGTTTGCTGAACCTGTTTTGTTTTTATTCCCTTCTGCAGTATTAGCTTTAACTGCGCATTTGCTCATTTCCAAATCTTTCAGTTTTGAGATTTGCATTCCCACCTCCTGTGTCCTCACTAGATGCCCTTCCAGGCAGGGACTGAATAGGGACAGATGAGGACTTCCATCCTGAGTCACTGAAAACAAGTAATAAGTGGAAATCCATGGAAAGCAGCTATGGAATTTGAACTCTTAAGGGGTAGGTAAAACACAGGTAATTTGCAAGTGATCAAAAAGCCTTGTGAACAAACTGTGATACTGGTTTCACATGTCTGACTAAATTGCAAGTCATTCACTAGCATTTTTCTACTCCCTGAACTGCAGCCATTGCTTGTTGCAGGCTTGCAGGAATTTGTAAGGGACAGATTCTGTAGCTGAGTCTTGCAATGAGGCATTAGCTCCTCGTGCACACGGTGGATCTTCCTGTGGGAAAGAGACTATGCCTGTTTCTCTGTCCCCTCCTGGCACCGAGCGGAAGATCTCCCATTCACTTGCACACAATGTGATAATTGACAGGGAGTTTCCTGGAACTGAATAGTGCCTGCCCCAGGTCAGCTTCTGCTCTTCCATCTTGCCTTCCTTTGACACCTCATAGGAACTCGCAGCGTCCGGTGATCAAGGGAGTCCTCCAAACTGATGAGCCTTTTTGTTGCTAAGAGATGCTTTCTAGAGGAGCAATGGTCATTAACTTGTTGGGAGTGGATAAAGAAACATGAATTAAAGTAATTTGAAAATACCTCTGCCTTCATACATTAACTGCAAACAGGAAAGTTGTCCTGAAATCTGGGTTTTTCTGGTTATTCTTGGAGCATGGTTGTTCCCCGGGATTGTTTGGATGTTTCACAGTGAGGCTAGAACTGTGTGTAAGTATTGCTGTCCTCCCACTTGCTCTCTCTTTTGAGGTATATTTAACCCATGAAAAGTGTGGCAGATCCTGAATTTGCTCAGTCCTGTCTTTTCCCTCCACTTATCACACAAAGACACTCAGACCCTATTAACTGTATTAAATGTGGTGATGCTCATAAGCACTGTGTGGCCCACCCTTGCTGAACTTTGGTAGATGAAGCATGTCTGTTGAGCTATATTCCTACTAGAGAGAGACGCATTACTCCTTCTACTAAGGGGTAATATATTAATTACTTTGGTTTCAGGGCATTTTTTTTTTTTGAAACATCACACATCTCTGCTGAGAGAGGGGAGCCAGGGTATGGAGTCGCTTCTGTCACAAGTGCACTGCATTTTGTGTCTCACCCTCCCCAAATAATTCTTTGGATCATTTAATAAAAACAGAGTCATGCCTGTGGGCCTTTCTTTTGAGAAACAGCATGTGATTACTGACTCAGGAGAACTGATCCTGCCCAGCAGCACCTTCCTGGCCAGGAGGATGCACCTTGGGCAATGTAGCTTATTCTCTCTGCCTTCACCCCCTGTGTGTTTTAGCAATTGACTCAGCTTCCCATTGCTGGGATGGAGGCATTGTGAGGGGCTGTCTCCAACTGATGTGGCTGCATTATCATCCTTTCTGCTCTTGGCCAGGGCAGCACAGAGAACAACTGTGCTCTACAGTCAATGCCTTTCCTCTGCCTTGCACACAGACACTCACTTACTGCACATTATCAGAGTGTCATGAAAAATTTATGTATAATTCCTCTCTGTTCAGATTGAACAGAAATACCACTTTGCAAAGAGAAGTGGGACTCAACAGAGCTGAATGGGTCCTACTGAGGCTGATAATCTTCCCTAGCGATAACACAGTGGATTATATAGCTATTGGTTGTTGAGAGTACACTGACCTTAATCTCCCTTAACTTTGGTTTTCTTTCCCATCTGATAATAATGGAGAAAGTACAACGTGCCATAGAAGATTACACACACGCTTTGCAGATGGTCAATACAAAAATCAGAGACACTGCTAAAATAATTAAAGTGCCCACAAAAATAAATGAGTATATTCAGCTCCTTTTGTGAGGCTGTGGCTAAGGAAACTGAGCAAGCCAGCCTGAAATGCACAATATAAATGTAAGTGGATCTTACTAAGATTCTGTGTGACTGTTAAAGAATCCTCAGCCATTTCTTCCAGTTTAGCATTACTACTAATGGGGAAGAGAGGGACAGATTATTTTAGGCTAGTTTGAGACACCAGATATATGTGGGAGGCATCCTCTGTTTCTTGAACTTTCATTTCACTGACCTGCTAAGTGTCAAGTAGAGTGCCAAAAATACAGAAGAGTTGGCACATAAAATCTATGTCTACTCTATCTACTCTGTCAAGGCTAGAAAAAAAAGTCCTGGATGAGCATTGGAGAGTCAACAAATCACTAAAACAGCAGCTAAAAGAGGAAGTTCAACATGAGTTCAAGTAATTAAAATTCCCTCTAATGTATGCTCTCACAGACCAGTGGGCTGAGCGTGATCCTGGCGAGCAGAAGGATGTATGGGAACTTGTATGCAAGTAACAAACAGACAAGGTTGATGTGACTGACCTTCAGCGTTGAAGCCTGATTGTTCCTGTCATTTTGAGATGGCTATGTGGGAAGAAAAGGTCAATGGTGCACCTCTAAGCTGGAGATGGTGAGAAATCGGCTTTCTGCACAGCTTGCTTGGTTAAATCCCCACCTGTGTGCAGAGGAATGTGGCATATTTATGTATCAGACTTTTGTTGGTACTAGCATGAGGTCCCAAAGAGGAAGGTAAGTAAGTAAAGGAGTGACTGTGGCAGAGCACAAACATAGATTGTTCATTTAGGAAATGCCTTTACCTAATGTTATCTGTCTAAAAAGCAGACAAGGCCTATCAACTGTGAATATGTTCCTTTTACGTTCTTTCACACGGTCAATATAAGGGGGAAAAAAAAAAAAAAGGAACCTTAAAATTTAATTGTCTACTTTATCCACATTTCTCATTGCTTCCAACGGGAGTTTTGCCCAGGAAGTGCAAAACAGAGTTGGTAACTGTATTTCAACCCCAGGTATCAGTACAGGCTGGGGGCTGATCTATTAGAGAGCAGCTCTGGAGAAAGAGACCTGGGAGTCCTGGTGGACAGGAGGATGGCCATGAGCCAACAATGCACCCTTGCGGCCAAGAAGGCCAATGGCATCCTGGGATGCATTAGGAGGAGTGTGGCCAGCAGATCAAGGGAGGTTCTCTTGGTTCATTGCCAAGAGGCAATGGGTGCTAGTTGGAGCACAAGGGGTTTATGGTAAACACAAGGAAAAACTTTCACAGTGAAGGTGACAGAGCTCTGGAACGGGTTGCCCAGGGAGGTTGTGGAGTCTCCATCTCTGGAGACACTTAAGACCCGCCTGGATCTGTTCCTGGGTGACTT